>JASDQU010436724.1:82644-97195 GCA_032191745.1 Picea mariana
AATAGGAAATAGCTTGCAAGATTAGCCACTAACCTCGTTGTGTTATTAAATGATAGTTAGAATTTCTGCAGGTTGAAATATAATAGTTAAAAGTTAAAACATAGTTAAAACAAAGTATTGAGTTAATAGTTTCTTTGCAAAGTTTCGATGGATGGATAATTGTTAGCTTTGATTTTTATTCTTCGTTTTCTTATCTAGTTTGCTCATTTAGTTTTCTTATTAATTTTCCTGTAGTATGTTAAAGTAGAAGTAAAATTTACATTATGTTTTTATACGCATTTTAACTTACAATTTAAATTGTCAAATAATAGGATTAGTTAGTTTACTTTATGAAATTTCCATTCTAGAATTAAATTGCAATCTTAAATAGAAGTTTGATTTTGAGTTAAGTTTTTAGTTATAAATCTCTAATGGTGTGAATTTTCTTACATTAGCATAGGAGTGCATTTGAATTCAGTAGAATAGTGTTTTTTTATCGATGATGATTAATGCATAAATTGAGAGATCACATGGATTTTCAGGGTAGTTGATATTTCTTCTATAATGGCTAAGCTCTCATTATATTTCCTGATTCATACCTTTCATTTCGCTATAGAAGTTAATATTGAATTTATCCCTCTTGAGTTATCACTAATTGTTAGATGCCATCGTGATGTCATAAGACAATGAAGACATCATCATCATCATTATATTTGAAGTTCTCTTGTTATTGTAGATTAAAGAGTAGTTGTCAATTAATCTTTGAATATTGTTGTGATGCTTTTTAATTCAATAGGTTAAGATTTTCTTTTGTAGATTAGAAGTAATTATGAGTTTTATCTTAAGAATAGAGTTCACTTGCTTAATAGTTTAATTAGTTACCTGTTGAGTAGTTTTTGATTAGTTTACTTGCTGCATAAGTTTTGATAGGGTAGTTGCTTTCTTGTTTTCTTGTTTACTTGTTGATGCTCATTAATTTGAATAGATTGATTAGATTAGTTTGTTGTTGATATTGTTCATTAAATAGATTAAATAGATGGATTTATTTTGATCATTATATTGATTAAGTTAACTTGTTCATTTTAGGGTTTTTATTTACTTCTTTAGTACAATTCATCGATCCATTGTTCAAAAGTAACTCAGGGTAATAGTTTAAGTTCCTTGATAGGGTTTGATCATTGATAGTATTTGCTTAAGTAGATTATCCCTTAGATAGANTAGTTAGACTATACTACCTCTAGCCTTTCTGCCTTGGCGCATATAGTGCTACAAATCTAAGTTTACTTACCCCGGGTTGACAATTTAACTGAGGGTTTTAAGTGCATATAGAACACCCATCATTTTTTAGCGTCGTTGCTGGGGAGTTGTCTCAAGGTAGGAAATAGATCATTTCTAAAACTTAGCATTAGTTTGGTGGTGGGGGAACTTTAAGACGAGAGGTAAGAACCTGCACATTTGTTATAGCAGGTTCCCCCAAACCCAATGGTAGTTTTTATTTTTTTTGTTTTCTTTCATGAACAAACCCAGGGACCCAAAAGGTATATACATTAAATCAAAATCAAAACTTTCAACCAAGGTTCATTCTAACCTTTTAGGGGGAAGGAACATTCCACTCATAAACTTCATAGACTGATACCAAAAAAAAGGAAATAGTTGAACCCAAAGAGCTAAAGC
The DNA here is from genome assembly GCA_032191745.1 of Picea mariana. Classification (NCBI taxonomy): domain Eukaryota; kingdom Viridiplantae; phylum Streptophyta; class Pinopsida; order Pinales; family Pinaceae; genus Picea; species Picea mariana. The sequence continues at coordinate 84,298 of JASDQU010436724.1, forward strand.
AATCTCTGAAGAGACTAAGACAAGGAGAACTATATAACAAAAAATTGAAGCATCAGTAATAGTGGGATAGGAGGCAGGACCTCTCGAGACTTCCACAGAACCAAACAATACAACCTTTGTTTTCTTACCACCATCAGGAGATCCTAATTTTGAAGACATCGTAGACCCTGAACAAGTGAATACCTTGTTTGGTAGTTCAACGAATATAATTATCTCTCTAATTGATACAGAAAATTTGGCACCAATAACCTCAACCGACTCTAGTAGAGTCCCAAACATCCAAACAGTCGTAAGAACTTCCCATCAGAGGGATACCTTTCCTAGACAAGAACCTTGGGATACCTTGTTCTCTTCAAGGATAAAAACACCTAAGTATTCTCTTTTTGGAAACCAAACCATTATGGATGATCAAGAGGATCACAACAATGTAAGACACAAGGAGGGAGAAGAAGATGGAAACCAAACCATAACTACCTTCGGGTTTCCAATTTTGGACACCGCACTGAATGTCAATATGAAAAATATTCCCCTCTCAACACTTCCCACCTTTTATGGTAAAAGCAGTGAAGATCTGGATACCTTCCTATTTGAATTTTACATCTTGTGTAGGAGCTACAATTACTTACTAGATGCCTAGAAACTAAAACTCTTTCTTGCCACCCTCAAGGACTCTGCACTAAGATGGTTCATGGGGTTTGGAGAGTCCAGTATGAGGTCTTGGGAAGCCATGAAAGATATATTTCTTAATAAATACCAAGACTACTACAAGACCAAGGAGTCTCGTAATGATATTTTCAAATTCCAACAGTTAGAAGACGAGAATCTTGAGGATTGTATGGAACGATTTTCTTATATCTCACAGAAATCAAAATATCATGACCTTCCAGATGATGCAGTTAGGGATCTTTTCCTTAAGGGAATTTCAGAAGAATACCTAGAGATACTTAACTTGATGGCATCAAGTGACATCTCCCATAAACCATTTGCCAAAATCTGTGAAATGTGTACAAATTACTCGAGGAGCATAGATAAAACAGGGAAGAATGTTCGAGATCCTTACAGTAGAAAATAAAAATCGATTAGTTTAGGTGGTATCACGAGAGCAGAGATAGGGAACCTTTTAGAGAATTTCAAAACAAATATCTTAAGCACAATAGGTTCCCAGTTGGACACCCTAAATATTAAAAAGAAACAGGAGGAGGAAAATGTAACAATGAGCATAAATTGCCCAAGATGTAGGAGGAAGCATTCCTCAAGGGAATGCCCACTGGATAACATTTTAGTTTGTGGCTTCTGCATGGAGGACCACTCAACTGAAAAATTTCCATCAATTTCCAGTTTATTAGCCATCTATAGGAGTGGGGATCTTGGGGATTCCTCTTATGCACCTAGGAGGCCATGGCAGCCTAGGAACCAACCTACATACCCATATCTACAACCTCAAGTTCCACCCTATTATCAACAATCACAACAATGTAACTCACCAAGTTGGAAAAATTGGTCTACACAGTACCAACATCCTTGGCTTCAAGGATGGATAGGAGGGCATAACCAAGGGAATCCTCATTCTCCACCTGTCTCGATTCCCAACCATCATTACCCTTAGTTTCCATCAAACATTCTACATCTTATGCCAGGTTTTGTTCCACCATATTTACCTCCTATTCCACAAAAATATCAGAATGAAAGCACCCCAAGACCAACATTATTACCAGCACAACCAGTTCCCAATACCAATAATAAACCCACTCAACCTCTTCACAATGTTGAGATGCAATCTTTCCCGACATATGTTATTTATCATATTCCATTGTAGGATATTCAACTAAGGTCGGGAAAAGTTATGGATAGGCAAAGGCCTTCAGTAGTCTTCTGGTAAGAAGAAGAAGAGGAAACCCCCAAACAACCCACGAATGACACTAGGTGGGAAGATGTTATTATTCCTAAGGACCAAGAACCCAAGCTTCCCCAAAATGAACCTTCACAAATTACAAAGGCCCCTCCTTATCCAGAAAGATTGGTAATCGAGAAGCCTACCACCCGACTGGAATCTGACATTTTGAATGAATTGAAGAATATTTTTGTCAAGATTCCCTTGTTACAATTCATTAAGGACATTCCAATATATAGTAAGATGGTCAAATAATTATGTATTAAGAAGCCAGGTAGGAAGTAGAAGGATCCTCCAATAGTTCATTTGATAAGAGAACTTTCTGAGTACATATTGGAGCAACCTAAGGCAACAAAATACGAAAACCCAGGAAACCCCATAGTGACCATAACCATTTTTTAGGTTTCCACTGGGAACACTCTCATAGACCTAGGGGCATCCATCAATGTTATGACCGTTACTACCTTGGAGGAACTACTGTTAAAACCTCTTCTTAGACCTACCCCGACTATTTTGGAGTTAGCAGATAAGACAAGGGTTATACCTGAAGGAATTTTGGATGATATCATAGTTACTTTAGTCTCATGGGAGTACCTAGTAGACTTTCTTGTCATCCACTCAAAGGATCCTCCCACAGTCCATCCCTTTATTTTGGGAAGACCTTGGTTAGCCACAACCAATGCATTTATTGGTTGTAGAGAGGGAGAGATGACCATCTAAAATGGACTTTCTATCCAGAAGCTCATCATATACCCTCCAACCCAACCTATCATGGATAATATATGGTGGCTTGAATTTCCATATGAGAATTATGATTGGGAAGAACCCGTGCTACCAAGTGACCATGTCTGGGCACTTTAGGAGCACACAACGGAAAATGTGCTAAACCAATTTATTTATACCATCACATGTGTTGAGTTTCCACAATATTTTCCCCAATTTGAGTACATGTTTGGGTAATAATTTCAGGAACAATTGGACCCATCCATTATATCTTCGACATCTTTCATCTTCGATATAGAAGAGTCTGCCACATCTTATACCATGCCCTATGAGATTAGTCCAGGAAAATTTATACATATAAAATCTAGGCTAGATGTAGACCAACAAAAGCAGTTAGTAAGTGTCCTTAAAGAGAAATCAGGGCCATTCATCTGGGAATACACTGAAATGAAGGGTATACACCCTGACACATGTATCCATCACATATATACCCAAGGGTAAGTAACACCTGTTAGGAAACCCCAGAGAAGGATGGACCCAACACTCAAGGATATAGTAAAAGAGGAGATCCAAAAGTTATTAAATGTTGAATTCATTTATCCCATCTCCGAAAGTAAATAGTTATCCCCCCTTTTAGTGGTTTCAAATAAAGTGACTGGGAAATGGAGAATTTGTGTTGATTTCCGGGAGCTCAACAAAGCCACTCTGAAGGATTACTTTCCTCTTCCTTTCATTGACCAAGTTTTGGATACCCTATCTGGAAAGAAATATTTCTCCTTTTTAGATGGATATAGAGGGTACAATTAAATTCTCATAGCACCTGAGGACCAAGACAAGACCACCTTTACTTGTCCTTGGGGCACCTATGCCTATAGGGTCTTACCATTTGTATTGTGTAATGCTCCTGCCACATTTCAATGAGCAGTACTAGGGATATTTGTTGATCTTATTCATGATTGTATGGAGGTATACATGGATGGATTCACAGTATATGGAAATACTTACCAGGAAGCCTTAGATAATTTATAAAAAGTCCTTATCATGTGCCATGAAATGAACCTGTCTCTAAGTCATGAAAAATGTAAAATGTTGTTGACTAAAGGAGTGGTTCTAGGACATCACGTTTCATAAGAAGGGATTAAATTCGATCCCGCAAATATTGAAGTCATCGTCAGAATTCCAACCCCCGAGAATCAGAAAGAGGTGATAAGCTTTCTTAGACATGCCAGATACTACCGACAGTTTATTGAAGATTTTACAAAGATTGTTGCACCCATGTTTGGATTGTTAATAAAGGATGTTGATTTTCTTTAGACTGAGCAGTGTCAAATTTCCTTTGAAACCTTGAAAGATAAGTTGTCTATGGCACCAGTTCTTAGGGGGCCCAATTGGGCTCTCCCATTTCACATATCCATTGATGCCTTCAACACTGCAATAAGAGGAGTATTAGGGAAGAAAGAAGACCATCAATCCTATGCCATTTATTTTGTGGGCAATAACTTGTCCCCTGCCGAGTTAAACTCCATAGTTACCGAGAAGGAATTCTTGGCAGTAGTTCATGCTATTAATAAGTTTCATCACTACATCACAGGTTACGAAGTATTTTTACATACAAACCATTCTGCCATTAGATTTCTCATAATAAACCCATAACTAATGGCCGAGTGACTAGGTGTCTCCTGCTATTGTAAGAGTTTAACAACACCGTTCTTGACCAACCTGGAAAGGAGAATTTGGTAGCTGATTTTCTTTCATGAATAAAAAATGAGGATGATCATATTCCCGTAGATGATAGTTTCCCATACAAGCACCTTTTTACCCTTTCGGTAAATACCCCATGGTTTGCAGATATGGAAAACTATTTGGCTACTAGGAAGTTACCATCTCATTTGTCACCTCATGAAAAGCATAGAATTATTACGCAAAGTGCCAATTACTCTTGGTTTGGTCATGACCTTTTTTGTACAGGTCCTGATTTGATTATTCGTAGATGTATCTGAGAAGACGAGATACCAGAAATCCTACGAAGTTGTCATGATGGACCATGTGGTGGTCATTTCTTTGACAAACGAACAACATATAAGGTGTTACATTTAGGTTACTATTATCCTAGCATTTTCAAGGATGCTGCCAACTATGTGAGGAGTTGTGACAACTGTCAAAGGATAGGAAGACCTATGTCAGCTGATGAAATTCCCTTAGGTGACAAAGTTATGATAGAACCTTTCGAGAAATGGTCCCTTGACTTTGTAGGACCAATTTCACCCATGTCTTGTAAGAAAAACTATATTTTGGTTTGTACAGATTATGTCACCAAGTGGGTAGAGGAAAAATCCCTATTTAGGGCTACAGAAAAATCCATTGTCAAATTCATTTATGAAGACATATTTACCCTCTTTGGTGTTCCTCGTGAAATTTTTACAGATCAAGGCACTCAATTCACTTCCAAGCTGATGAGAGAACTAACAGAGAAATTTGGGTTAAACACTGTAAATATTCTCCATACCACCCACAAGCTAATGGTTGGGTAGATTATACAAACAAAGCTATGGAAGCTATCTTAACCAAGACTATTCAATTACATCATTGGGATTGGGATGATAGGCTTCCAGAGGCTTTGTGGGCATATCAGACGACCTGGAGAAACACCACTGGGCATACCCCTTATGAGCTAGTGTACGGGAAACAAGTACTTCTACCAATAGAATTCCAAGTAAGGACCTTCTGTATTTCCGCAAAATTGGGATTAAACTTAGATGAGGCTCAGAAACAACGGGCCCTTCAATTAAATGAGTTGTATGAGATTATGGAAGATGTTTTCCAACGAACAATATTAGTCCAAAACCAAAGGAGTAAGTGGCATGACAAGTTTATTAAGTAGAAACACTTCCAACCTAGTGATTGGGATTTGTTGTTTGACTCCTAATTTAAAATCTGCAAAGGAAAAATCACCACTCGGTGGTTGGGTCCTTACGAGGTAGTCACCGTATATGACAATGGAGCTATGAAAATCAAAACAATTGACGATAGACAAGTCTCCTTTGTGGTAAATGGACACCGACTCAAACTTTATCACGGACCCATTTCCAAAGAATATTTTCTACAGGTCATGTCAACTAACAAGGAATTGTCCTTAGTAGATGGGGAAGTCCCCCCTTGTTCTTGAATGTTTTCTGAATTTTCGAATGTACATATGTAAATAATTTTGAATTTTGTTGATAGACAATTCTAGAGATTTTTGTAGGTATTTATTTCACCAGGAGTAGACAGGTTCAAGGAGATATAAAAGAAGGATTTTTCTTCAAAATATTGCTATACTTGAACCTTGTTGTCTGCTAAGCATCAAACGAATAATGACTTGTTGTAATTAGCCATATTTTTGCAAATATTTTCATCTTCTTTTTCTCAAGGCATCTTAAATAACAACTGCTCTTAAACCTTCACCACTATATAAGGAAGTGATACCGTAACCATCAATCTTAGAGGTCACTCGTACAGTTTCCCCAAGAGCCCTAAGTAAGTCAGTAAATTGTCTTTATTAAAGAGTAACAAGGAGGTTTGATTAGTGGTTAGCCATGGAAAGATCACAAACACTTAAAAAAAAAATGAGTTGAGCCTAAAGATACCTTTCTATTTTTCCCAATGGTACCATCCACTACACACTAAAAATACTTGATTATATCATATCTTTAGATAGGCTACGTCCACTTAAGTACCCCTTACATCAGGACAATCACTAAGGAATATATAATGGAAATTCATCCTCTAACATAAATACCATCCGAATTGAAAAAAGAAAGAAAAAAATTGTTTTCAGAGCTGTCCCCCCATCTTCTTGCACAAAGCAATCTTATAGTAAAATCTTAAAATATGGAGGGCCAGTCTCTGAGGGTGTAAGAGGCTAACCCGCCGAGATATTGAACATGTTTGCTGGCATCAAGTACCAGCATGTGGTATGACTAGGTAAACCCGCCGAAGTATTGAACATGCTTGCTAGCAGCAGGGCATTCTACCTAGCGAGGATGATAATCTGACAAAAAATAAATAAATTTAAACTTGTCCTGATGTATGGCATTACTTGTAAACAAAGATGACACAAAGTATGTATGGTTAAGATAAGGTTAATGAACTCCATAAATTTTCCATTGGGGATTAACTTTGAGACTATATTTAAACTCTCTCGCCTACCTCTTATTATCTATATATAGGATCTTTTATCCTATAGGTGGGGCCATATTCTAACCGTCTCGTCAGACCGATATGTGAAATTTATCTCTACACTTAACAAGATATAAATATTCGGCTATTGGGAGAATTGACTGGTTTCCTATATTTTTTATTGTGAGGTGTCACAATACTTAGGTGTGGGGGAGGGGTTTCATGAGTTGACAAATGATAACACTGCCTAGAAGAAGTAAAATCTTTGTAAAAATTTATGTGTATTGTTTTCATGATACAGACTATGACATCATCAGTTATTTTATTTTTTTGAAATGCTAAATATTCCCTGTGTGTTATAAACTGTTGTACATTTCCTTAATAGACCACTTAACTGGTTTATTTTCATTACAGACTATTCATTACATAGTTGAGATTACATGTCTTATGTGAGATAAAGGAACGGATTGAGTGAGCATGATGGAAAAACAAGAACACTCTGCCTCTGCTCCTATTCACTGTGACTGTCAAAATCATTTAAGACTAAAGGCTATGGATAAAACATCCATTACTAGAGGAATACAATTCATTTCACACAGGGGTACCATGTGGAGTACCATATGGAGTGTCGTATGAGGTGTCATTTAAAACAACATATGAGGTGCCAGATGACGCGTCATTTGAAGGATCGGACGAGATGTATACACCAGTTAATGTCCACAATTTCAGGTAACCAGGAATCAATTGCATTTATTTGAATTAGTCAATGGAAATTGAGATTAAATGATACAATCCTTAGACATTTTTATGATCAAATGTCCAAGTCAATGACTTGGACATTGATCTAACCTTTTCATCATTACGATTGCCTCCCAAAATATGCCTTCAAATTCGAAATCAACGCACTCATTCTCACACATGGCAACTCACGTGTGATGAATGCAACTGTTTCCACCCAGGGCGCATTAAAAAATGGAGGGATCGCTCAAATAGTTATTCCATTTATGCAGTGCGTTCACCCTCTACTTAATCAAGCTCATCCTTGGCCTAATTGTGTCCGTCCTCTGTCAAATTCCACCCTCTGTCCATTTCTCCACACTATCACCATGCCAAAACGGTATGATCCATCTTCATATGTTGACCTCTTTTCCATCCCCGATTTTGCACAGTGCAGGGAAGTGTTCCTTCGCGCAGGATGGGGGTCGTTCTTGGCTCATTTGCAAGGCGATGATGATGACGTTTCTATGAAATCCTCCCTCATATTTAATGGAAAGATGGAATGCATGGGGTCTCTCACCTTCATGGTCTCTGAGGAATCCATTACCTCAACCACAAAACTTCCAAGAGTTGGAGACCGCTGGTTTAAACACCACCAGTTGCCAAGATGAGCTATAACATGGTTTTCAAACCTGAATTTCAAAATATCTTTGGAGCTAATGGATACTCCAAGGAGTGGATTAAAGAGGAGATAATTAACCCTCTCATAGTCATCAACAGATTGATCACTTTTGAAGGTAGATATTCCGTCTTTAAAGCCTGTGACTTTCAATTATTAGCTCACTTTCAGTTCAATAAGCCATTGAATTTTCCCTTTTACTTCTTAAAGAGTATTGAGAAGATGTCTTACCAAGTACGGAAGAATGTAACCAATCCCCATAACAACCTATTCCACCATGGCTTCATCAAACTACTTGTCTTAGCCGAGTTGGAAAAACAGGGGAAAACGTGGGATGAGTTCATTTACCAATTTGCAAACCCTCATCTTACAATCAAGACTAGTAAGAAAACACTTGATCTAGGGACTGTTACTCCATCCAAACCCCATTCTATGAAGACTCCAAACCCTCCTACTCAAGTTATTCCTTTACTGGAACAAAAGTCCAAGAAACTTGTTGATACCCCTACAACCTCATCGAGCAAGAAGACCAAGAAGCCTATTGCTAACTCCCCGATGCCTTCAACGTCTATTGATCCTGCACCCAAAAATCTACCAAAAGTAATTCAACAAGACTTCCATGTTGTCCCCACAAATAAGAGAGGAGATAATTGATTCTATAAAGGTTCGTTTTTAAGAAGTTCCTGAAATACAAAAGGAAAACCTTATGAAAAGTTCTCTTATTTGACATCATCATCATCATTATATTTGAAGTTCTCTTGTTATTGTAGATTAAAGAGTAGTTGTCGATTAATCTTTGAATATTGTCATGATGCTTTTTAATTCAATAGGTTAAGGTTTCCTTTTGTATATTAGAAGTAATTATGAGTTTTATCTTAACAATAGAGTTCACTTGCTTAATAGTTTGATTAGTTATCTGTTGAGTAGTTTTTGATTAGTTTACTTGCTGCATAAGTTTTAATAGGGTAGTTGCTTGCTTGTTTGCTTGTTTACTTGTTGATGCTCATTAATTTGAATAGATTTATTAGATTAGTTTGTTTTTTCTATTGTTCATTAAATAGATTAAATAGATGGATTGATTTTGCTCATTATATTGATTAAGTTAACTTGTTCATTTTAGGGTTTTTATTTACTTCTTTAGGACAATCCATCAATCCATTGTACAAAAGTTACTTAGGGTAAATAGTTTAAGTTCCTTGATAGGATTTGATCATTGATAGTCTTTTATTAAGTAGATTAGCCCTTAGATAGACCATTTCCTTAGTTAGAATATACTACCTCTAGCCTTTCTTCCTTGACATATATAGTGCTACAAATTTAAGTTTACTTACCTCGGGTTGACAATTTAATTGAGGGTTTTTAGTGCATATAGAACACCCATCACTGGGTATCAAAGATTCAGAGGGAAATCTGGTGCTCAAGTATCACGATGCTCTGCATAGATATATCCAGACCTAAATGGAATTTCTGGATATCTCTTCCTTGGGAGTGGCCTACCGATATGTCGTCAAAATCGAACAGAAGCTCAAACAAAAGACGAGACAATTTGGGCCTGGGAACCCCTTTAGAAAAAGCCAGGAAGGGGTGGCCCCAACCCACAGAACAAAGGATAGAGAAAACATGGACAATATCATGATAACCAGTCCAAGCCACAAGCAAAGGACACTAGAAAGATAAATAAAGATATTGGGAACTGGTGCGACTTCCATAAGAGCCCTTGGCATAACACTATTTACTACCACTCAAAGCAGTCATTGGTGGTCAAAGTGAAACTCTTTGAATCAGATGCAGGTTCTGACTCTGAGTCAGAACTAGAAATGGGAAGACAAATCATTGACGTGGAACCTAGTGCCACTGTTGCTACCACAAAGCTCCAACATGGTGAACCAGAGGAGCCAGAAGAAGGCGAGCGCCTCTTCCATTCACAGATGTGGGTAAAAGGCACCTCGCTGCACTTCATCATTGATAGCGACAACTAGAAGAACCTCATCTCAACATAGGTCATCAAGCAGCTGGACCTGCCGACAATGCCACACCCACAACCCTACACCATTATATGTCTCTGCCAAGGAAACGATCTCCGCGTCAACCAATAGTGTTGACTGTCGTATGACATCAAGCCCTTCAAAGACGAGGTATTGTGTGATGTGGCTCCTCTCGAAGTTTGTAATGTTCTTTTGGGACAAACTTATTTATGAAAACATCATGTTGTATATGAGTCTAGGCCTCGTAGTGTTAATATTAATTTTAACAGGAACCTGTACAGGATACCCGAGGCAGTCCCTCCTAGTTCTATTTCCTTTATCTCTGCCAAGAAATGGAGGAAGGTTATCTCTCAAACCAGGAAATTTGTCTTCTTCGTGATTAAATCTTAGAGTGAGCAAAAGATCACAGCCACATCCAAGGCCTTCGAGGTCGATCTATCCACACAACAGAAGCAAGTGGATAAGGTCATGGAAGAATACTCAGATATATTCTCCTCTCCTACTCGGGTACTTCTACACTACCATGTCAAGCATCCCATCGATTTGACCCCAGGCACACTACTACCCAATGGGCCAGTCTACCGTCGCTCTCTATTAGAAAATGAGGAGATCAAGAACTACTCCAAAAGGGGCACATACATCCCATCTCATCACCTTGCGGGAGACCAATCGTGTTGGGGTAGAAGAAATATGGGACCTGGTGACTCTGCATTAATTACCAGGCCCTGAATAAAATCACAGTCAGAAACCGGTACCCGATTCCTCGAATCGACGACCTCCTTTTGATCAGCTCATGGGGGCCAAATACTTTAGTAAGTTTGATCTAAAATTTGGCTACCACCAGGTCCCAATAGAACAGACATATGTATGGAAGACCACCTTCAAGTCAAAATAAGGTCTTTTTGAATGGTTGGTCATGCCCTTTGGTTTGACAAATGCTCCAACAACTTTTATGAGGATGATGGATGATATCCTACAACCTTTCACCAATAATTTTGTAGTGGCATATTTGGATGGCATCCTCATCTACAACAAGACTTGGGTGGAACACTTGCAGCATATTCAACAAGTTTTGCACACCCTGTGGCAGCACAAGTTATATGCAAACTTGGAAAAATTCTTCTTTGGCATGGACAGGGTCCATTACTTAGGCTATATTGTTGATCAACATGGTGTGCATGTGGATCCAGCCAAGATCTAGGTCATCCATGACTGGCCAACCCCAACCACACTCACTAAACTTCAGAGCTTCTTGGGCCTCGCCAATTTCTATCACAGGTTCGTGTTTGGATTCTCTCATCTCACATGGGCCCTCAACCAAGTAACCAGGGGTGGAGGGAGGAAAAATTTGTGTGGGGCCTATCCCAAAAACAAGCCTTCGATGACTTGAAGAGGCATTTGTACTCATCCACAATAATTTCCTTACCGAACCTGCAACATCCCTTTGAGATCAAGACAGTTTCTTCAGACTATGATGTGGGGTTCATTCTCACTCAACATGACCACCTTGTGGCATATCATAGTGATACATTATCAGATGGTGTTCATAATTACCCTAATTATGACAAATAAATGTACTCCATTGTGAAAGCCTACCACTAGTGGAGAAATTACATTCTTGGGAAGGAGACAAACATCCACATTGATCACAAGCCACTATAGTTCACACAGATCCAAGGAAAATTGCAGAATGAATGCCATTAGAAGTGGTCCACATACTTACAACAACTCCACCTCAACATCAAGTATAAAATAGGAAGCACCAACCAAGTTTTTGATTGCCTCAGACAACCTCCAGTTGCAACACACACCATGGTGCTAGACTCTTGTGGCCACGAGACCTCTGGATCACCCCATCCCTACGAGCCAGACCTTGACTTCTCCACCACCTACCAAATGTTGGGCGCCAACTCAGTGGTCGCTAATTTCCATTTTCAAGATGGGTTGTTGTGTCGTCTTGGCCATATCTGTGTTCCATCAAGCGAGCGCATGAAGATGATTTTGGAATCTCACTACAGTCAGGTAGCAGGACACTTTTGGCGTCGAAAGGACAATGGTAGTGCTGCAGAAATATTTCTACTGGCCTAAAATTCGACAGGATGTCGACAAGTATATTAGGTTCTTCCCTATTTCCAAACTGACCACTAAGAAACTAGGCAAGTAAACCCCTCTTCCTACTCCTGACAGGATTTTGGAATCCATCTCAATGGACTACATGTTGGCCTACCGTCCACCACGAGGGGAAATGACTATGTTTTGTGGTTGTTAATCGCTTTTCCAAGATGGTGATTCTAGCCGCTTGCAAGAATAACATCACAACATAAGCCACTGCCAAGATATTCTTTGAATGAGTATGGGTACATTTTGGGATCCCACAAACCATTATCTCATATCGTGATAGTTGGTTCCTCAACACATTCTAGTCAAGCCTCTGGTCACTGTTGGATAACAAGCTCACCAAATCCACTACCTTCCACCCCCAGACAGATGGCCAAACTGAGGTGATCAATCATATGATCGTACATATCCTGTGCATGTACAAGTCAAAACACCCCCACACATGGGATGATAGTCTTCCCTATGTCCAACATAGCTACAAGCGATCCTTTCATAGCTCAACTTGCCATAGCCCCTTTCAGGTGGGGTTGGGATTCCAGCAATTGGGCCCCATGGATGTTTCACTACCCCTGGTGACCACCTCAGTCGACTCGTCCCCTGCTCCACCAGAAGATGACAAAGCCACCC
>JASDQU010436725.1:7077-26829 GCA_032191745.1 Picea mariana
CCCCGGTACTCTCATTACCCAATTTTCAACAACCTTTTGAGATTGAGACATATGCTTTAGACTATGTTGAGGGAGCAGTTCTCACTCAGAATGGACATCCAATGGTCTATCATAGTGATATTCTATCAGATATTTTTCGTAAGTACCCCACTTATGACAAATAAATGTATTCCATTGCACAAACTTCCTGCTAGTGGAGGCATTACATTCTCATAAAGGAGAAAATCATCCACACTGATCATAAGCATATGCAGTTCATGTAGACATAAGGAAAATTGCAGAATGACCTCCATCAGAAGTGTTGCATATACTTGCAGTCATTCCATATCAACATCAAGTATAAGACAAGGAGAACCAACCACATCGATGACTGCCTCAACCAACCTCCAGTTTCCACACTAAGCACAGTGATACACTCATGTGGACATGAGACCTCCGGATGGCCCCAAGTCTATGAGAAAAATCCTGACTTCACCACTACCTACCAAATGCTGGGCACAAACACAACTGTCACTGATTTTCATCTGCAGGATCAGTTGTTTTTCCATCCGGGGCATCTCTGTGTTCCATAAAGTGAGCGAAAGAAGATTATTTGGGAAGATCACTACAGTCGGGTGGAAGGACACTTCAGTGTAGAGAATACCATGTAAGTGTTGCAACAACATTTCTATTGGTCGAAAATCCAACATGATTTCAATAAGTATATCAGGTCTTGCACGGCCCATGCCATTTCCAAACTAACCATTAAGAAACAATGCATGTACACCCCTCTTCCTACTCCTAACAGGCCTTGGGAATCCATATCGATGGACTACATGTCGAACCTTCCTTCAACCAAGTAGGGAAATGACTGTGTTTTCATGGTTGTTGATTGATTTTCCAAGATGAAAGTTCTGGTCATCTGCAAGAAGAGCATCATAGCAGAGGCCACTTTCAATCTCTTCTTTGGGTACATTTTKGGATACCACAAACCATCATTTGAGATCGGAATAACCAGTTTCTTAGCACATTATGGTCGAKCCTTTGGTCATGGATGGGCACCAAGCTCACTAAATCCAAAACCTTCCATCCCCAAACGRATGGCCAAATCGAGGTTTTCAACATGATGATTGTGCATATTTTTCTCATGTACAATTCCAAGCATTTTCAGACATGGGATGAGATTCTTCCCTATGTTCAACACAGTTACAACAAATCCATACATAACTCAACTGAACACACCCCCTTTCAGGTGAGKTTGGGATTTCAACCATTGGGTTCCATGGATGTTGCACTACCCMTTGCACCTACATAGGAAAAATTACCCCATGTGTAAACTGAAGTCAACAAAGCTACCYGATTCATTAAGYGAATCCAACACATCCGCTAATAGGTTCATGATATTTCATAGAAGTCTAATGCCAAGTACAAGCAATGCCATGATCARCACCGGGTACCACACAAGTTTCAGGTGGGAGATAAGGTTTGGTTTCACTTGTGGAAAGAACACCTTACAAGATCCCATTAGAAGCTTCATCCACTCTGCTATGGACCTTACACCATCACCAACGGTGTGGGTTAAAATTCTTTTGAGCTCAATATTCCCCCCTTCCTTGGATTGCACCTAGTGTTTATTGTAGAATTGTTGGTCATGGTGTTATGGTGTTGGCATTGATATCAAAGAGGTCCAAATGATCAATGTTGGACATGGTATTATGGTATTGTCATTATCAATAATATCAATATGTCTATGAGATACTAAATCTCAGGAGAGATAACGTAGTAGGTTGTGTAGAAGACATAGCACGAGGAACATAGGAGTTCCTCATATTACCAGGTCATCTCTAAGGTGGATCAATTCAGAAAAATCTCAGGAGATAAGGTGTGATTGAGTGAAGCGGAAACATAGTTCTCCAATTAATAAAATCCACGCAAAGGATTGTGGAGTAATCATGACCGTTCCTTTTTGAATTTCAAGAGTAATCACAACCATTGAATCGATGAGGAATCATGTCCATTGATGTAGTTTTCAGGACAATTTAGGACCATTAGATTGAGAGGAAGTCAGAGGTTAGGAAGGATTAAATCTCAACCGTCATATATGGAGCAATAGCATTATGGATAGTTGGATCAATCCAGAATCATATATCGAGAGAGATTAAATAAAATCCATCAGATTTCATGGAGGAAATTCAAGYGAGCTCTCAATTGTTGGATCAAGCAACATATAAAGAATTTTGACACTTCACCACTTCTCCACTTCGATGAACATTGGAGACAAAGAAGAGGCAAAAAMTTGCAAAGCCACGAAATCCCTCYAGTTGTTAGATCAAGGAGGGACTTCAGGTGATTTCTCGACCATACGATTGAGTTTAGTGGAAGGACAAGGTAAGCCAAAATATCYTRGAGTCCTGGAGTAAGMAAAATCATGAAGATCGTCAATCCCGAGAGAAGCAATGCGACYTGTTAGATCATTTGGAATGGAAATATTGGAATGTTAGATCGCACTAAAGGAAAAAAGGTGGTCAACTATGACATTGACCTACTCCAGTGATAAGAAGTTCAAATGAACCAAGAAATCCTGAACTCCAGATTTCTGGAGTAAACAAAGGCTATCAGATCAAACAGTTGAAGATATACGATGGTAGATCTATTCAACGCTTCAAAAAAAATGGAGGAATATAAGAAGAATCTCGAAGTCACGAAATAACACCAACCGTCAATCAATAAGGAGCTTCAGGTGAGTTCTCAACCATTAGATCAAGCGTGTGTATGATCCGGATTATTTTCGACACGAAATGAGAACGGAGATATAATAAAGAAATGCACAGAGATATCACAGATATTCAATAATATAAAAAAAATGCATCAGAGATGCAACCATAAACATAGATATACAATAATACACGATTTCTATTAATGAAAGAAATGTACAGAGACTGTAAAAATATAGACTGAAAGACTCGCTAGAATGGTGGAAGCTTATCTCTGAGAAGAGATGTGATGGCTACTCACATTCGCAAGAAGATGATTACAATGAGCCTCTGAAGGCCTTTTTACAATAAACAGGAATGCCAAAAATCATAGAAATCCAAAAACCTAACCCTAGGAGATGAAGCGCCAAAAGTCATGTGGGCCTCGTTTGGGTAAGTTAGTACATCAACTTCCCGGGGTCGTAACTTTTGCATACGATCTCCGTTTTAGGCGTATGATAGCTCGTTGGAAAGGTATCATCGAAAAGATTCATTTTTGGGGTTCAATCATGCTTTCAACTATCATTGAGAACCTCGATCATGAAAAACCTTCATTTAGGCCCTCAAAATGGCCCCAGAAGTTAAAACCTGCTAAAAATAGTAAATTGCCAAAATTGCCAGAAAATTGTTTTGAGTTAGTCAAAAAAGGTGGGTGGCCACCGATATCCACTTGGATCAGCGTATGACTTCGGTTCTTTGACACTTTGGTAATTCGGGAGTATTAGATTGAAGTCTCAAAAGTGTCATATTCTCGAAGCAACGACAATCGTCGGATCAATAAGGAACTTCAGATGAATCTACAACCATTAGATCCAAAAGGAATACATGTGCCACATCAGTAGTCCCACGTTAGTAGGACCATGTCAACAATAGATGATACGTGGCCCAATCAAATAATGACAAATGTCAAGGTTGATGTGGCACATAAGGACTGTAAAATTCACAAATCAGGGTGACACATGGCACACACATTAAGGGTTCATGTCATCATAGGTTACTTAAACATGCAACATCACTCCGATATTACTACCTCAGGGGATGTCCACCTTAAATACCCAAATCACCAAAGGTCGAAGTCACGAATTAATGTTTGGTCATTGATCTAAGATCCTCCGAAATATTTCTTGACCATCTGATCAAGTATAATGGAAGGATAGAGTAAGCGTGAATCAAAAAGTAATGCTAATCATTGATCTACTTCGAGCGCATTCTCAACCGTTGATTAAGTATAGTGAAAGGATAGTGTAAGCGAAGGTGTTAACTGACAGCAAGCGGTCATCGCCTTTCTATGAATTATTCAATAGGTAAACCTCCAGAGGAATTGCTCTACTCCAGAGTCCCGAAGCCACGAATAGCCAAAGTCCCGTAGTGAATAAGAACCATTCATCTCAACTCCTGATTAACTCATGATCATCGATTTTTTTTTAATCCTTTGGATAATCCAGGATTTTCCATCCAACGAAAGATTAAATATTGACCGTTTGATCTAATAGTGAATACAATATAGACACTTTGGCGAAATTTACTTTGGAAGGGTTGAAAGATTGCAAAGGTCGGAAGTCCTGAAGGATGAAGTACCAGAGAACATGGTTCCAACATCGGTCGCATGATAAGGTAAAAGAAGTTAAAGGGGATAGAAGTATATAATCTCTCAGATGTTTGAATATGGTCCTATGTAGAAGAATAGAGGGCGAAAGAAGAAAAGCACTAAACATAACAACATTTGAAATGGATAAGCTCGTGGTTTTGAGCCCACGATCACAAGGGGAAGTGTATTGAAGGAAGTGCCTCATACAAGAATTCATCTTTTTTAAACAACTTAAGGTCTATAGAGTAACTCAACAAAGATTGACACCAAACGATTTTATTGGTGCTTCATGATTATTTACGCATGAAGGGATAAATAAACTAACAAAACATTTAAAGTCTTATTAAGTTAAAATAAACTATTTATTTTTAATTTAAATGAATAGGTGCAAAGGTTCGAACCAAGAGACACAATGCTTCAAATCACACACCGGTTGGGAGACTATAAAAGAAAGAAAGAACGGTGAAGAAGAAAGTGTCTGTGCAGTCTAGATCATAAGATAAAAAGAAGAAGTAGAGTCCAAGAAGGGAAGATGAATATAATTATGCAGTGAGGGTGGAAGGGAGGATGAAGGAAGAATTCATATCCTTTACTAAGAAAAGTGTGAAAATAAACAAGTTGGTGCTTCCTATGGTTGGTTTCCTAAAATAAGGGAGTTGGTGCTTTCTAGGGTTGGTGCCCCAAAACAAGGGAGTTGGTGCTTCCTAGGGTTGGTGTTTCCTAGTGTTGGTTCCATAAAACAAGGGTGTTGGTTCCATAAAACAAGGGTGTTGGTTCTTCCTAGGGTTGGTTCCCTGAAGAAGGGGATTTGTGTCTCTAAGAGTGGGTGGTCTAAAGAGGATTAGTGTCCTTCACAATCACATATTATTCTTTATAAACTTTGTAATTATTTTTAAGTATACTTATATAATTGATTTTTAAAGACAATCCCATTKTTTATCTATTGTGATGATTAATATAATAACAAAGTAATTACTAATTGTTTAAAAAGGTGATATTTATTCACCCCCCCTCTCAGTATTTCCAAYAATTGGTATCAGAGCTAGTGCCTTCAACACAGTCTAATAACTAGAAGGTATATCCTAAAAGAAATGGATAAAAAAGAGGGAATGTATTCCAACAAAGAACCATTGTTTAAATGAGATGATTATGCTCTTTGGAAAATAAGAATGAAAAGATAYCTTATGGATCTTGGTTTTGATGTTTGGCAATCTGTAGAAAATGGGTACACTACACCAACTACTCCACCCACAGATACTATAGGAAAGAAGATTTGCAATGATGACTCAAGAGAAGTCAATGCCATTTTGGGAGGATTAAAAAATCCTATATTTGTGAAGGTAATGCATTGTAAGTCATCTAAGGAGATCTGGGACAAACTGGAGGTTATATATGAAGGAGACAACAAAGTCAAGGAAGCCAAACTACAAATCTATAGAGCTCAGTTTGAAAATTTGAATATGAAAGAAGAAGATAACATTGTTGAATATGTTCATAGAGTAGATGAGGTAGTTAACTCAATCAAAKAAGTAGAAGAAGAAATTATAGACAAACCCATTGTACAAAATATCTTAAGATGATTACCTATGAGGTATGATGCCAATATTTTTTTAATTGAAGATAGACCAGACCTTGAAATACTCACAGTAGATGAGCTCCATGGAATTATTACAATGTATGAGATGATTACAGGACAAGAAAACCCATCAAAAGGAGAAACAACCTTTAAGGATTCTAAAGCAAATAAGAATCAGGAGCATATGTCTAATGAATATCAACTAGACATATCAGATGTAAAAGAGACCAACTTTATAAAGAAAATCCATAAAGGATTTGGAAAATATAAAGGAAAGTTACTTTTCAAATGTTTCAACTATGACATAATCAGACACTTTGCTAACAAATGTCCCTATCCCAAGAAAGAGGAAAGTGATGGTGAAATAACTTTCAAATATCAGAAGAAGAGAAAAACCAAAGATAAAAGGAATTTCTACAACAAGACGAAAACTTTCTTTAACCAAGAAGACAATAGCTCATCTGAAGAAAGTGAAGAAGAGGAGCTAGAGATTCTATTTATGGGAATGAAATGTCAAGATGATAATCATTCAGAATATGAAGAAGAAGTGAACCTTGAGGAACAATTTATCTTTGTAATTGAAGAACTAAGAAAATCTAAAAAGAAAAACAAGTTACTAAGGGAACAACTTCTAAAGTTTGAAGAAGTTATAAAATCAAGATAAAATGAGGTTTCAAAAATCATTAGTGATTCAGAACAATTAATTATTGAGTTAAAAACCCAACTCCAAGAAACCAAAATAAAAGAATAAATCTTGAATAAGGAATTCAATGAAAAACAAGAAACATGTAAGATATTGGAAGATGAAATAATTCAACTAAAAGGGAAACTAGAAAAAGAACACATTCAACCTAAGTTTGAAAACAACTCAAAAATATTGAACACCATTCTTAGCAGTCAGAGATCATCAAATGATAAGATAGCTTTGGGATATGATCCCTCTACAAAACATAAGAATGAAAAACAACCAATCAACTATGCAGATGCTCTTAAGAGCTCCATAAGAAGAGACAAAAATAAGGAAAGAACAATACCATTGAATACTGTCCCAATTAAGCATAAATCTGCACTCCCTACTAAAGAAAAATATGACAAAAATAATAGATTCATCAAAAGGAATCCCTCTAACATAAATGAAAATATTTTTCTTGGATATTGTTATTCTTGGAATACTTTTGGACTTAAATTAGTACATTTTAAAGATTATAGAAAGTACAATCCAACAAATGTTCAAAGATATGCAAACAATAGGAATAATGAAGAAAGAAGAAATTATAACTCATTCTCACCGTTACAAAACTTCAATATCAAATGCCAAAAATGAAACAATTATGGTCATAAGGCCAGTGAATGTAGATTGCCAAAGTATTCTATGAAGGAAAGTGTCTCCAACATTAAGGAAAATTATAAGAAGATATGGAGAAGAAAATCTATAGTACAAAGAAAGAAAAATGATGAAGATATTGCACCTGAAATTAATAAAATTGACAATAGAATAATGATGGGTGAAGTATCTAATAAGTTATATGGAAATCAAAGTTATGCATATAAAGTGGATCAAGATGAAGAAAAGAAAAATCCTAAAGAAAAATGTGACACAATTACAAAACTTGATAATGTCCTACAAATAAATTATCCATTACCCAACAAATGGAAAATGCAAAAAGGAAATTCTCAAAAAAAGGATAAAAAAGATTTTGTTACACAAAACAGTGATGATAATGATGAATATTCAATAGCATATCAATCAAAAGAATTGAGCGATGATGATATTCGAAGTCTTCCAACACTATTTTGATGATCTACTAAATCTCCTTCTCAACAAAAATACAAACAAAAGAAATGAAGGAGGAATTAAGAAAGAAATTAAAGATTGTTCCTGTTGATAACACTATGAGTATTGAAGAACAAAAAAAAGAAGAGGCTCTTGGGTTACAAATGTCTTCATCTGCTAAGGAACAATGTTGGTTATGTATTCTCCCAATGAAGTTATATGAATGGTTTCTTAGGCAGATCTGTCATGGTACATGGATGGTACATATGTGAGCTCAATTTTATGATAGAGGCATATCATGTGTGATATGACACTTGTTTAATTCCCCTGTTGATGATCCTGATATATCCTTGGTTCACTTTTGACACATATTCTTGAAATATCTTTTGCTTCATGGTTGATGCATGAGATAGTATGTATGATTGAAATACAATTGATGTATGGTATGGCATGAGTTTATATGGTTGATGCATGGATAGGTCCAATGATATTTATAGGAAGATAACATCATTCTTGAGCAGTTGATCTATATTTCAGTTGAGTAGTAGTATTTTAAACATAAGAAAATTATAGTGGTAGCATATTTTTCATCTTCCAGAGAAGACAGGGGGAGTTATTCTTCTTCCCATGATTGGTTGCAACAACATGATTCCATGAGGAGAGATGATTGGAAGCCATGCCACTAGCATCACCTCATAGTGAAATCCCTTATCCAAAGGGGAAGAGATTCATATACATGGTGGGAATCACCTCGGGGGGAGTGTCACCCTAAAAGGAACAAGGAAACATCCATTTTTGTCATTGCTGTAAAAGGGGGAGAATGATCAGTAAAATCTAGTTAAGATTGAAAAAGGGGTTTTACTGTGTTGCCATCAATGCCAAAGGGGGATAATGTTGGACATGGTGTTATGGTGTTGGCATTTATGTCAAAGAGGGCCAAAATTATAAATGTTTGGCATGGTATTATGGTTTTGTCATTATCAAGAAGATAAATATGCATGTGAGATACTAAAGTTCARGAGAGATAATGTAGTAGGTTGCACAAAAGACATAGGACGAGGAATATAGGAGTCCCTCATATTACCAGATCATCTATAAGGTGGATCAATTCATAAAAATATCAATCCAAAAGGCGYGATTGAGTGAAGTGGAAACAAAGTTCTGCAATTAAGGAAATCCACAYAGAGGATTCTRTAGTAATCYTGATCGTTCCCTTTTTAATTTCAGGAGTAATCACAACCATTGAATTGAGGAGGAATCTTGTCCACTGATGTAGTTTTCTGGACAATTCAAGACTGTTAGATTGAGGGGAAGTCATAGGTTGGGAAGGATTAAATCTCAATCGTCAGATCTGGAGAAGTAGCATAATGGACAGTTGGATCAAGCCAGAATCATATATCGAGAGAGATTAAATAAGAGCCATCAGATTTCATGAAGGAAATTCAAGTGAGATCTCAACCGTTGGATCAAGCAATAGATAAAGAACTTGGACACTTCACCACTTTTCCACTTCGACGAACATTGGAGACAAATAAGAGGCATGCACTCATGAAGTCACGAAATCCCTCCTACCATTAGATCAAGGAGGGACTTCGGGTGAATTATCGACCATCCAATCAATTTTAGTGGAAGTACATGGTAAGACACAATATGTCAGAGTCCCAAAGTAAACAAAATCATGCAAACCATAAATCCCTATGGAAGCAATGTGAACCATTAGATCAATATTTGATCTAGAATTAAGCGTTGACCGCGGATCTGGAATGAAAATATTGGAACTTCAGATCACACTAAAGGAAAGAAGGTGGTAAACTCTGACATTGACCTAGTATGGAAAAAATAATTTTAGATGAACCAAGAAATCCCGAACTCCGGAGTTTCGGAGTAAACATAGGCTATCGAATCAAATAGTTGAAGATCTATGGTGGTATATATATTCGACGCTTCAAGGATAAATGGAGGAATATAGGAAGAATCTCAAAGTCATGAAATAAAAACAACCATATATCAAGAAGGAGCTTTGGGTGARTTCTTAACTGTTAGATCATGTATGGGCAGGACTTCGGTGCTTTGACAATTTGGAAATTCAGGATTATTAGATCGAAGTCTCAAAAGTGTCATATTCCCGAAGCAACGAAAACTGTGAGATCAATAAGGAACTTCAGATGAATCTACGACTATTAKGTCCARGAGGAATACATGTGATACATCAGTAGGCCCACATCAAYAGGACCATGTCAGCAATAGATGACACATGACCTAATCAAATGATGACAAGTGTCAAGGTTGATGTGGCACATAAGGACTACAAAAGTCACAAATGAGGGTGAAATGTGGAACACACATTAAGGGTCCATGTCATCCTAGGCGACGTCAACATGCCATGTCACTCTGGGGTTACTGCCTCCGGAGATGTCCAACTTATCCTACTAGCAAAAATTCTCGAAGCAGCGAAGGCCGACGTCACGAATTAATGTTTGGTCGTTGATATAATATCCTCCATAATATTTATGGACCATCCAATCAAGTACAGTGGAAGGATAGAGTAAGTATGAATCACGAAGTAACACTAATCGTTGATCTACTTCGAGAGTGTCTCGACCATTGATCAAACATAGTGGAAGGATAATGTAAGAAGAGGTGTTAACCAACAACAATTGGTCACCTCCATTCTATGACTTATTCAGTAGGTAAACCTCCAGAGGAATTGTTCTACTCCAGAGTCCCGGAGCCACGAATAGCCGAAGTTCCGTAGTGAACGAGAATCGTTCATCTCAACTCCTAATTAAGTCATGATCGTCGATTTTGTTTGAATCCTATGGATAAGACAAGATTTTCCATCCAACAGAAGATTCAATATTGATTGTCTAATCTAATAGTGAATACAGTATACCTACTTCGGTGAAATTTAATCCGGGAGGGTTGAAAGACTGCAAACGTCGGAAGTCCCAAAGGGAAAAGTATCGAAGAACTTGGTTCCAACACCGGTCATGTGATAAGGTAAAATAATATAAAGGGGATGTGAGTAAATAAGCCCTCGTACATTTGAATGCAGTCCCATGTAGAAGAATAGGGGGCGGAAGAAGAAAAACACTAAACAAAACGACGTTTGACATGTATAAGCCTGTGATTTTGAGCCCATGGTCACAAGGGAAAGTGGATTGAAGGAAGTGCCTCATACAAGAATTCATATTTTGTAAACAACTTAATACCTGTAGAGTAACTCAACAAATATTGAAACCAAACGAGTTCATTTCTACTTCAAAATTATTCATGCATGAAGGGATAAATAAACTAACAAAATATTTGAAGTCTTCTTAATTTAAAATCAACTGTTTATTGTTAATTTAAATGAAGAGGTGCAAACGTTCGATCAAAGAGACACAGTGCTTCAAATCACACACCAATTGGGAGACTATATAAGCAAGAAATAATGGTGAAGAAGAAAGTGTCTCTGCAGTGCATATCAAAAGATAAAAAGCAGAAGCAGAGTCCAAGAAGGATAGCTGAAGATAATTATGCAGTGAGGGTGGAAGGGAGGAGCAAGGATGGATTCATATCCTTTACTAAGAAAAGTGTGAAAACAAGGGAGTTGGTGATTCCTAGGGTTGGTTCCCTAAAACAAGGGAGTTGGAGCTTCCTAGGGTTGGTGCCCTGAAGAAGGGGATTTATGTCTCCAAAAGTTAGTGCTCTAAAAATAATTGGTGTCCTTCACAATCTCAAATTATTCTTTATAAACTTTGAAATTCTTTTTAAGTATGGTTATATAATTGATTTTTAAATACAAGTCCATTGCTTATCTATTGTGGTGATTAATAGAATAAAAAAGTAATTACTAGTTGTTTAAAAAAGTAATACTGATTCAGCCCCCCCTCTCTTAGTATTTCCAACAAGAACTCCTTCGGACAATCTTTCCACCCTTATTGGACACCTCAGAGATAACAAAAATATTGACACTGACAAAGATAACCCCTGAATGCATGGAACAAACATCCATTGATTAGATCGTGGACATACAGGTCAGTGGCACTTGCCAACAAAAGTTTCAACTTTATCAGGTTGTCAAAGCATGGAAGCTATTGCACCAAGGCAAGTGGCTCACCCAGGGCCAAATTCAACAAAATTTTTCGCATAGGATGGGGAAAATCAACGCAATGGAGACCATTGCTTCCTAAGGAGGGTGGATTGATCTAGGTATATATCGGTGGCCACCCACCTGTTCCAGCTGGCTCACATACAACTTTCATCTTAGCAATTACAATTTTTATCTTGGCATCTTTTTTGTAACTTTTCGGGTCCTAAACTTCCAGGGTCGTTTTGAAGCCATAAACAATGCTTTTGGGCCCTCCATAGTCACATGGTAGTATTTAGTCAAAGTGCGATAAAATAATGTGTATTCCTCAGATAAAAATTTCCAACGGGCTATCGTGCGCCTAAAACGAAGATCGTATGCAAAAGTTACGACCACCGGAAGTTGATGTACCAACTTACCCCATTGGGGGCCACATGAATTTTGGCGCTTCATCTCCTAGGGCTAGGTTTTTGGATGTCTAGGGTTTTTTGTTTACTTATTTATGGTAAAAAGTCATGTAGGCCTCATTGTAATGTGCTCAGATGAATGCACGTAGCTACCACATCTCTTCTTAGAGTTTAGCTACCACCATTCGAGCAAGATTGTTTTCATTCTGCATTTTACAATTTCAACATATTTCTTATTTAATAGAAGTTAAGTTCCATTGTATATCTGAGATTTTTCTTTGTATATATGTTTTAATGTTATATATCTGTGTTTCATTTCATTCTGCTCATAAATCCGGATCAGTTGAGGGTGAAAATGTTCAAAATTTTAAAGATTTGAATATTACCATGGATAACTATGTGTTGCATTCTAATTTTTGTGCCATTGATATGAATGATGTGGATATTATTCTAGGATATCCTTAGATGAAAAAAATTGGTACAATTAATATTAATGTGGAAAAGAAGTTTGTGAAACTTTGGTACAAGAAAAAGAAAGTTATATTGCAAGATGTGTTTCTTAGTAAGAAAGAAAGGCCCATGGGGGTAAGCCATGAAGTTATTGCAGTATTAGAAGTTGCATGAAAGGAAGATTTTATAGGACATGAAGCAAAGCCCCAGGAAGGACACAATAAAGAATCCAAAGAGATAATTGAATTAAAGGAACACTATATTGTAGATTTGAAGAAAAAGGGATCGATTCCTAAAGTTTTTTTATATCGACATCCACACTACATAGAGAAACAACAATCATCAAGGTAGGGGCATGGGCATCAATACACGTTTTATGGACCAAAATGGCACCAAAAAGGACACCAATCAAGTGGCACATGGAGGAATATCGACATTATAGGAGAATATCAGGATCAAGTCACAAACCCGTGACACCAAAGGTACAATAAGGATCCAGATCAAGGTGGCATGGTTGCAATTGGACATCATGTTCATCTTCTCTTAGGATGGATGGAGGGTCATGCTTGGTACCAGTTGTCTACATTGCTTAGTTGGTCCTATTGTATGGTTTATTCCCATGTTTTGAGAATGAAACATGTGAAGGGGGATGAAATGTTGTATACGTAGGGAGGTAATATGGGGTACTTAGGGGAGGTACCCAATGGAAATGTGGTTATGTATTATTAGTGGAGGTCGTTCAATGTAAGGTGGACTAGGTCCACTATATTATTAAATAATACCCACTATGGTAGTTAGATATATTAATATGAACATAACAAATGTGAAAAGGCTTTCTAGAAGGTTCCTTCTCTACAATGTTCCTAGGAGATAGAGAGTGCTATATAAAGAAGTGTAAGCAATGTATTGGAGCATAATGAAGACAACTGTAACAAGTAACTATTGCTTGAGAAGTGCATTCCTTCCATAATGAATAATATATGGTGTTACCCTACCTCAAGGGGTTTGAGTATTTCTTGTGTTCAATTTGGTAAATGGTTTGGTTTATTCTTATTGATATTAAAAGTTATTTCTAAAATATATTTATAGATCTATTGAGGTAGTTAACACTATCTGGCTTTATCTAAACATTTTCTTGTCAAAAGTTAAAATAGTCAAATAATATTAAAAATACAAAACATAAAACATTTAGAGTAATGTCTACTTTTTCACTGTTACTTTATATAAGAGGATAATGATTACGATCCATTCTTATCGGTTTCAATTTATCATATTTTAAGAAAATTAATTTTAAAATCGTTTTCATGAGATGGAATAAGGTGTCAAGCAGATATAATCAACCATCGATATTTGCTCTCTTACCCTGTTTACGTGTCGACCAAAACGCAGGGAAGGGCATTTCCAGCAGTATGTCGCCAATAAATCAGTTCAGCCTCTATTTGTATTATTATTGTGGTGGTGGTGTCGTTCACGGCCGGATGTGAGCCGGGTTTGCCAGCATTCACACCGATATAATCAGCAATGCATATTTGCTCTCTAACCGTGTTTACGTGTCAGCCAAAACGCAGGGAAGGGCTTTATCCAGCAGCGTGTCGTGAATAAATCAATTCAACCTCTATTATTACTATTGTATTGTTGTTCACGGCTGGATGTGAGCCGGGTTTGGCAGCATTATTATAGAGACTTGCGAATTTTTATGGCTATCGTTGTGTATGCAGTCGCATTTACAGAATTCACATGATCGATTTAGACAGCGATAACACTGATGACAATATTGTCTCCAACAGTGGAACGGTGACATTTCTGCGACGATATTTTTAACAAATTAAGCTTTGGATTTTTTTTTAATGGTGTTGATGGTGAGAGTGGCTTCTATTACATGGATTTTTTTTGACAGGAAGAAAACTTTGGATCTTTTATGTGGGCGACGTCGATGTTGATGTTTGTGGAAGGTTCCTTGTATAACTTTTTTTTATATGGGCGATGTTGATGTTTGACTAAGTGTAACAAAAAAATATGTCTCCATTTAAACATAAATCAATATTAAACATAAATTCTTTTCCTTATATAAGGGTACTAAAAACTTACATTTAATGGTTAAGATTTTTTTTCAATAAAAAAATTTGCTCAATTATATTAATGAAAATAGATTTTTTTACATCTTCTTGACCCCATAGATATGTTCATAGCCGTATTAGTTCATAGACCATGTTCATAAACAAAACCCATACATCCCTAAAAAGTCACCAGAGAAAATAACGAGCACGCAGGCTGCAAAAAGAGACACAAAATAGGGAAAAAACCCGAAAAGATGTTAAACTAGAAGCCGCATGCCCCAGAGGACCTCGAAGTGTATACCTAACACCACACGCCCCCAAAGGACCTCAAAGTGTTAACCAAAACACCTCACGCCCCCAGTGGACCTCAAAGCTCTGGTCCAAAACCTCTTCGAGCCAATGAGAGAGGTCAAGAGGGTCCAGAAACTGGAAAGGAAACATGAAACCGGCCACAACAAAACCCCGAAGCCATCTCCACTGCAAATACTCCATCACTGATACAAACAGAGGCTCACTAGTTTTGGCCTACGCAGGCTCGAGTAGTTGTCCTAAAACTCGGCCCCGAGCAGTCGCCTTGGCTCCTAAACGCTGCCATAGAGAAACTGTCGCCACTGCATAAGGTTCACACGACACATCCACACACCAAATCACATAACTCGAATCCTCCACTACCATCATCCTCTGACCCTCTATCCACCCTTGGTCACTCGCCCTGGAAAGGTCTTACGCCTGCGCTTCACCATGGAAACCAGGGATGCAGCTAGCAAAACCTAGCCGCAGAGCCCACAGCACCAGAGTCTTGCTCGACCCTCAAAACCCTAGAACCAAACGAAGACTTAGATGATGCGCCTTGTGACACTAGGGAAAGGGGAGATGATGTTTACGACTTATGTCAACTGATGAAGCATCTTCTTATCTTAAAAAAAAATCACAATACTTTTTTGCAATGTTTGTTTCAAAATTGAAATTTTTATTTTTATTTATTAGAACTCTAAATATATCAACTATGACATTTTTTATTTTATTTATTATAACTTTAAATCTATTAACTATTAGCTATTGATGTAAATAAAATTAATGAAGGTGTATATATTTTTCAAATTTTATTTAACAAAAATATGGATTTGCTTCCTCTCCATTCTTAATAAATTTATATTAATAATAGCTATATTAGGATGTTATTTCTATCATACAATAAAATATTTTATGTCACAAAAGGCATTTTCAATTTTTCTTTATTAATGTCACAAAATGCATAATGTTTTTCTCTATTAGTTTTCCTACCCCTACCCTCACCCCCACCCTCATGCATGAGGGTGGGGTAGAAGAATTAATAGAGAAAAACATGATGTTTTCTCTATGAAGGTGGGTGTTGGAGAATTAATAGAGAAAAACATTTTCTCTATGAGAGTGGGGGTGGTAGAATTAATAGAGAGAAGTATTATGTTTTCTCTATTAATTCCCCCACCCCCATGCATGAGGGTAGTGGTGGCCCCATGCATGAGGGTGGGGGTGTGGAAATTAATAGAGAAAAACATGATGGGGAATTATATGAGGGTGGCAGTGGAGGAATTATATGAGAAAAACATGGGAATTAATAGAGAAAAACATTATGGGGAATTATATGAGGGTGGGGGTGAGAGAATTAATAGAGAAACATCATGTTTTTCTCTATTAATTCCTCCACCCTCATTCATGAAGGTGGGGGTGGGGGAATTAATAGAGAAAAAAATTATGTTTTCTCTATGAGGGTGGGGGTCGGAGAATTAATAGAGAAAAACATTATTTTTTCTCATATAATTCCCCATACCCCACCCTCATATAATTCCCCATAATGTTTTTCTCTATTAATTCTTGCACCCCCAGCCAGTGGACAAATTAATAGAGAAAACATAATGTTTTTCTCTATTAATTCCTCCACCCTCACCCTCATAGAGAAAATGTTTTTCTCTATTAACACCCCCACTCTTACCCTCATGCATCAGGGTGGGGGTGCCTCATGCATGAGGGTGAGTGTGGGGGAATTACTAGAGAAAAACATTTTCACTATGAGGTTGAGGGTGGGGGAATTAATAGATAAACAAATTATGTTTTCCCTATTAATTCCCTCACCTCCATCCTCATGAACGGGGGTGGGGGTGGAGGAATTAATAGAGAAAAACATTCCCACACCCTCATAGAGAAAACATAATGTTTTTCTCTATTAATTCCCCTACCCCCACCCCCTATTAATTCCTACACCCCCTATGACGGTGGGGATGGGGGAATTAATAGAGAAAAACATTATGAGGGTGAGGGTGGGGGAAATATTAGAGAAAATGAAATACAATGAAAATATTAGAGAAAATGAAATACAATGTATTTCATTTTCTTTAATATTCCCCACACCCCCACCCTCACCCTCATATGAGGGCTCTTTTCCGAAATGACCATGTTCCGACATTGGTGATTTTATGTTCCTATATGTTAGGGACCTAACCCCTAACGTAGGTAAAATAATATATTCCGATGTAATAAAGGTCAATATTAATAAGGCCTAGCAATAAGGAATAATAAGTCGAATGTAAGAAGACCTAATAGAAGCTTCCGCTTCTAGAAGGATCTTCCTCTAAATGCTTCTTTTGATAGACATATTTAGTATAAATAGTAGTCGAGGGTATGAGAACTTTTGTCTTGGATATTATTGTAATAGAGATCTTCTCTACTGGAGGTTGCACCCTCGAAGAGGCAAGTGAACATTGCTCTCAGTAATCAAAGTTCTCTTTCTGGTGTTATTATGATATTATTTTGGTATTATTGTGGTGTTATTCTGGTTATATTGTTGTTCATCTACCATTTCTAGCATTTTATTTCTGTTCTGTATACTTTTTATATATGGAATATTACAAGTGGTATCAGAGCACTTTCCTTGAAAGAAAATTGTGGGTTAATTTTTTTTTCTCAGGGTAGAGACGTATTTCGACGTCTTTAAGCTACAAAGATCTGTCGTTACATGCATAAACCCGCAGTCGAAGATTCATACACGTAGGAAATACAAGTGGTACTTAAGCGCACATCTGTTGGCCACCCTTGTAACCCCTGTTGGTACACCTTCGAGTGGTAGCGCATCAGAAAACACCTGTATACGGATCAGCCTAGATTTTCTAAAGCCCTCTTTAGATAAACTGATTGGTCACTTGACTTCTATAGTGCCACCGAGAACAACACTTGGAAGATACTATCTAGTACCTGTGTAGTCGGGTAGTATGACTAAGGACACGATCTAGCCTCCTTAGTTGGTGCCCTGAGATATTGGGTCGAGTACTACTGTTGGACCCCGCACATATATCAGAGAGCTATAGCACATGGAAAACTCTTGTCTATAGAACCCTTGAATACCTAATCTTTGAGGGACGAAAAAAACAAACAAACAAACAAGATCTATTGTCGTGCAATTGTGTCTCCTGCATTCGAGTTGTCAAATCACTACACATTTATTCTTAATTAAGCATTTGGGCATTTCATCACTGTAGTATTCTTCAAGCCGGAGTATAACTCTGTAGGTATACTGTAGGTATACTATATATATATATATATATATATATATATATGGATTTTGTTGCACCATTGTTTGAGACCTATTCCATTGGATTTATCTCTTTTCCCTTATCACATTCATACCTATCATTTTTAAGCAAATTTTTTGACCCCACCCACCTCTTTTTGGTTCCCTCGTCATCATGGCCCATACCCATAGCCAAGACTTGGAAGCTTTCTTCAATACCTTGCAATCTAATTTCATAGAGACCCAACAAGAAGTGAGACAACTCAGTGAAAATATTTCCGCCATCAATAAAAACATGCATTCCTCCATCGTTGCCTCAATCGAGGAACTCAAAGAAGACCTCAAACAAGAAATTACTACCCATCTTGAATCTGTTGCTTCAATGATCTTCACCAAGCTACATGCACTATAGATCCCCCTTTATCTGACCCACCTTTTCATACCGAAGCTGAAAATTCCTCTCATTCCCATAATTTTCAGTCCCATCACTTTCAGTGTGACCTATGCCTTCCATGTGTATATGTGACCAAATTTGATGGCTCGGATCCCGCTGCTTGGGTAACTCAAATGGAACATTATTTCTCTTTGTACGACATTACAGATGACTTGGCCAAACTCCGGTATGGTGCTTTCCATCTAGATCAGGAACATTGGCAATGGTGGCAATAAAGAAAAATTGTTCGTCAAGGGTATGTTGCCTAGACACACTTTGTGGCAGAGATTTATGAGCTCTTTGACACTGACACCAACCATTTAGTCTGTTTGACAATGTTGAAACAGTCTGGCACAGTGGAAGACTTTATAGTTGTTTTTGAGCGACTGGATTTTCGTACAGAGGGCATGTCTGATGTTTTTTTCCAAGAATGTTTTATCAGTGGCCTCAATGATGATATCCGTGCCCACGTTCTCATGGCTTGGCCTCAGAGTTGGGTGGAGGATACTAAAAGAGCTAAGGAAGCACACCAGGTTGTTTCTTCTCAAAACCATAAACCCCCCTTTATTCCTTGCACTAAAATAATAAATCCCTCTCCTCCTTCTACTCCACTAAAGATCCAAAAATTGACCAGGGCCGAAATGGATGAACGCCAACTCAAAGGCCTTTGTTATAATTGTGATGACAAATATTTTATGGGACACAAGTGTAAGGAAAAAAAAAAATTATGGCCATATTGGAGGATGTTTCGAAAGAGGATGTTGAAGCTCCCCTTGTGTCTATGTCAATTGAACCTTCTGACATAACCCCTCCCTCACACCCCCAAGAAGTAGAACCAATCCTTTCCCTAAATGCTCTCACTGGCTTCTCTGCTCCCCAAACCCTCAAGCTAATTGGCTACATCAAGCATAGGAAGGTCATCATTCTTGTTGATAAGGGAAGAACCCATAATTTTATTCATCGTCACATTTACTAAGAAACTAATTTCTATATCTGTGCAATCAATAATTTCTAAATCATAACTGCCAATGACAGGTCCATGAAATGTGGAGGGCGTTGTGAAAATGTGTGTCTCCAAATTGGTGAATACCACTTGAAATCTCATATGTTTTCTATCAA
>JASDQU010436725.1:29449-40380 GCA_032191745.1 Picea mariana
TCCCTATCATCACCCCCTTTCCCAAAAAAATGAAATTGAGAAAATGGTTAAGGAACTGCTTGACGCAGGTGTTAGTACGAGCCCCTAATCTTATCCTGTGGTCATGGTCCTTAAGAAAGAAGGTTCTTGGTGCATGTGTCCTGGCTTTTGCTCCCTCAACAAACTCACCATTAAATACAAATTTCCCATTCCTATCATTAATGACCTCTTGAATGAATTGAGTGGCATCTAGTTCTTTACTAAACTTGATCTTCGTTCTGGCTACCACCAGATTCGTATGAAAGAGGAAGAAATTCCTAAGACTGCCTTTAGAACTCATGAGGGCCACTATGAGTTTTTGGTCATGACCTTTGGCTTATGTAATGCTCCCTCCACTTTCCAAAGCCTCTTGAATCATGTCTTCTGTCCTTTTCTCCGTCATTTTTTCTTAGTTTTCTTTGATGATATCCTAATCTATAGAAAAAACTAGACAGACCATCTTGATCATGTGGATCGAGTTCTCCATCTACTCTCTCAGCACCAACGTTTCTTGAAACAATCTAAATATGTTGTTGGCACCTCGGAAGTCGAGTACTTGGGTCATCTTTTTGGCAAGGACGTTGTCAGGGTGGATCCTAAAAAGATTGAAGCTATGCAGGACTAGCCTCACCCAAAGAATCTCAAAAGATTTCATGGATTTCTGGGCTTAACAGGTTATTATCGCAAGTTTGTTAATAATTATGGAAATATTGTGGCACCTCTTACTGCACTCCTTAAAAATAATTCTTTCACTTAGACTCCAACAGCTGCTTGGGCTTTTCAAACCTTGGAGATGGGAATGTGCACTACTCCAGTCCCGACCCTTCCTGATTTCATAAAGACCTTTGTCCTGGAATGTGATTCTTCAGGGAAAGGAATTGGTGTTGTCCTTATGCAAGAGGGTCGACCTTTGGCCTTTACCAATAAAAAACTGTCTAAACGAAATTTGGGAAAATCAATCTATGAAAAGGAAATGTTGGTTATTCTGCATGTCGTTGATCTTTGGCGCCCTTATCTATTGGATAAACACTTTCAAATTAATATAGATCATCAAAGCCTTAAGTATTTTCTGGAACAATGCATTTCCTCCCCAGAGCAAAAAAAATGGGTAACTAATCTCTTTGGATATGATTATGAGATCATTTACAAGAAAGGAAAATACAATGTGGTTGCGGATGCACTTTCCCGAAAATATGAAGATGAAGGGTCCCTTTTTTCTCTCTCCTTCATTGTACCAGATTGGCTCCAAGTTGTTCACCAGGAATGGCTACACGATCCCAAAATTTTTCATCTGATACAACAATTGTAGTCCAATTCTCTAGTTTCCCCAGGGTACTCTTGGCTCCATGATGAGCTTCGATATAAAGGCCATTTGTATTTAAGTCAACAGTCAAAACTTAAATCCATGGTACTTTCTGAGCTTCATGCTACACCCACAACTGGGTAGTTTGGGTTTACCAAAACCTATGATAGGGTCAAACATTCTTTTTTCTGGGATGGTATGAAACAAGATGTTTGTAATTTTGTGGTTGAATGTGATGTGTGTCAATGCAACAAATGTGAAAAAGTAAAATCTCTCGGCACACTACAACCGCTTCCGATTACACCTGCTATTTGGCGGGATATCTCTATGTATTTTATTGTAGGCTTACCTAAATCGGACAATAAATCAGTCATCATGGTGGTAGTTGATCGCCTTTCTAAGTATGCTCATTTCTGTGCTCTTCAATACCCATTTACAGCATCCATTGTTGCTTAACTTTTCATGGATCGGGTCTTCAATCTTCATGGCATGCCACATTATATTGTTTCTGATCGCGACCCAACTTTCACCAGCAATTTTAGGCAAGAACTGTTCAATATACAAGGCACACAATTGCATCTCAACATAGTTTATCATCCCCAGACTGATGGTCAAACGGTAGTTGTCAACAAGTGTTTGGAAACATATTTGAGGTGTTTTGCCTCGAAAAAGAAAAATCAGTGGGCTCAATGGTTACCACTAGTTGAATGGTGGTACAACACTTCATACCATACAACTACCCACATGACTCCTTTTGAAGCGGTATATGGACAAAATCCACCATTAGTTCTCTCATATTTACTAGGTGTCGTGAAGGTCCAAGTAGTTGATCAAATGCTTATAGTTCGAGAGGCTATTCTCCATACCCTCAAAGAAAATTTGGTCATGGCCCAAAATCGCATGAAGCAACAAGAAGTTCAAGGTTTCTTCGAACGTCAATTTGGAGAAGGGGATCATGTGTTTCTTTGACTCCAACCTTACAAGAAAAATTCCCTCAAGGCTAACCATTGTCATAAATTGGCGCCCAAATTTTATGGTCCTTATACTGCTCTCAAGCATGTGGGATAGGTGGCCTATCAGTTAGCTTTTCCCTGTCATTCTAAGCTACATCATGTTTTTCATGTTTCCTGCTTAAAGAAGGTGATTGGAACTAAGTGCCAAACTCAAACCAACCTTCTCGAGTTGGATGAAGAAGACTCCATTTAGATACAACCACAAGTAGTTTTGGACCATCATGAGCAACACCTGCATTAGTGAACCATCAAGGAAGTGTTAGTCCAGTGGAAACATACAACCCCAACAAATGCCACTTGGGAACCAACTACCATTCTGCAGCAATTTCCACATCTCAAGCCTTAAGGACAAGGTTGTTTTTAAGGGGGAGGACATGTTAGGGACCTAACCCCTAACGTAGGTAGAACAATATATTATGATGTAATAAAGGTCAATATTAATAAGGCCTAGCAATAAGGAAGAATAAGTTGAATGTAAGAAGATCTAATAGAAGCTTCCGCTTCTAGAAGGATCTTCCTCTAGATGGTTCTTTTGATAGACATATTTAGTATAAATAGTATTCGAGGGTATGAGAACCTTTTTCTTGGATATCATTGTAATAGAGCTCTCCTCTACTGGAGGTTGCCCCCTCGAAGAGGAAAGTGAACATTGCTCTTAGTAATCAAAGTGCTCTTTCTGATGTTATTCTGATATCATTTTGGTATTATTGTGGTGTTGTTCTGGTTATATTGTTGTTCATCTTCCATTTCTAGCATTTTATTTATGTTCTGCATACTTTTTATATCTGGAATATTACACTATATTTACGTGTGTTCCAGGATTTGCTAGTGCTCCCATAAGTATAGTTCCAACATTTCTTGTTCCCATAAGTGTTGTTTATTATGTTTTTCTCTATTAATTCCCCCACCCCCATAGAGAAAACACTATGTTTTTCTCTATTAATTTATCCACACTTGCATGGGTGGGGGTGGGGGAATTAATAGAGAAAAATATTATGTTTGTTTTTCTCTATTAATTCCCCCACCCCCACCACCACCCTCATGCATGGGTAGGGGTGGAAGAATTAATAGAAAAAACATAATGTTTTTCTCTATTAATTCGTCGAACCCAACAACTGCCCATGTGGGAAGAAAAGAGAGACGATGGGGCTGGAGATCTCTTTAAAATGTTGCTCGAGGAAGCCCTTGCGTGACAAAAGAACAAGATGATAGATAACTTTGCACAAATTCTTTGACGACTGCCAACAGGAAACACATATTCCTCGAGTGGAGGCATTGCCCCCTTCAAGGTATAGATCAATTTTGATATTTCTATATTTGAAGGTCAAATAGATGCAGATGTTGTAGACAAATGGTTAAATCTTCTAGAAGGGTATTTTTCTATCCATAAATTTTTTGATAGAGAAAATATTACATTTGTGTTCCTTAAGGCCGTCCCCCATGTCAAATATTGGTGGGAGACTTTCTGTGAGCAAAAGGAAACAGAGGGATCTACATTATTTGTAGTCACACCCACTTGGGGTTCTTTTAGATATGATATTAAGGAATAATACTACCTGGTTGGAAGTCATGATGACTTAAATACAAGATGGACCACAACGCAGAAAGAAAGGAACCAAACAGTGCCAAAGTTCACCAATGTCTTCCATATCTTGCACACCAAGATGGGTATCAAGGACTTTGAGCGACATCTGGTGCTCAAGTACTGCAACGATATGTATAGATACATCCAGACATAAATGGATTTTCTATACATATCGTCCTTGGGAATGACCTATCGATATGTTGTCAAAATTGAGTATAAGCTTAAACAAAAGATGTGATAGTTTGGGTCTGGGAACCCCTCAAGTAGAAGCAAGGAAAATGTGGCCCCAACCCACAGAACAAAGGTAGAGAAAGGATGGATAGCCTAAGGAAAATCAGTCTAAACCGCAAAAAAAAAAGGACAATGGGAAGATAAAGAAAGGAACCAGAAGGTAGTGTGATTTCCATAAGAGCCCCTGGAATAACATCATTGAATGTCACTCAAAGTAGTCATTGGTGGTTGAGGTGAAAGCCTATGAATCAGATGTGGGCTTCGAATCTAAGTCAGATTCAGAAAAGGGTAAAAGATCATTGGCGCAGAACCTAATGCCACCGTTTCTACCACCAAGGTCTAGCCCGGTGAACCTGACGAATCATAGGAAGGTGAGGGCCTCTTTCATTCACAGATGTGGGTGAAGGGTACTCCACTACACTTCATCATTGATAGAGGTAGCTAGAAGAACCTCATATCAGCAGAGGTCCTCAAGAAGTTGGCTCCGCCAACAACACCACACCCAGAACCATACACCATCGGATCGCTCCTCCAAGGGAGTGATCTCTGTGTCAGCCAACAATACCACCTACCCTACGACATCAATCTCTTCAAAGATGAGGTATTGTGGGATGTCGCCCCCTTGTTTTTTGTGATGTTCTTTTGCGCCAACCTTATTTATGGAAACTTCATGTTGTATACAATCTTGGCCTCGTAGTGTTATTATTACTTTGGACAAGAAAATGTACAGGATACTCGATGTAGTCCCACATACTGATATTTCCTTGATATCTGCCAAGAAATGCAGGAAGGTAATCTCTCAGATTGGGAAGTTTGTCTTCTTATTGATTCACGCTCAAAGTAAGAGGAAGGTTTTAGCCACATCCATGACCTCAGCGATAGATCTCTCCACGCAACAAAATAAAGTGGATAAGGTCATGAAAGAATACAAATACATCTTCTCCTCACCCACTGGGGTACCTCTACATTGTCAAATCAAGCACTCAATTGATATGACCCCCAATGCACCACTACCTAATGGGCTATTCTATCGTCGTTGTCCATCATAAAATGAGGAAATCAAGTGCCAGATCCAAGATATGATCGAAAAGGGGCAAATCCGACCAAGCTCATCACCTTGTGGAATCCTAATCCTTCTTGTGTAGAAGAAAGATGAGAGCTAACGAATCTGCATTGATTATCGGTCCCTAAATAAAATCACAGTGAGGAACCAGTACCCAATTCCCAGAATTGATGATCTACTTGACCAAGTTAAGGGGGGAAAATACTTTAGTAAGATTGATCTGAAGTTCGGCTACCACCAGGTCCCAATAGAGTAGACCGATGTATGGAAGACTTCCTGCAAGTCCAAAGAAGGTCTTTTCGAATGGATGGTCATGCCCCTTGGAGGATGATGGATGATATCTTGCGGCCTTTCACCAATTCTTTTGTGGGGATGACATCCTTATCTTCAGAAAGAGTTGGGAGAAACACTTGCAACATATTCAACAGGTTCTGCACACTATGCAAAAACACAAGCAATATGCAAATTTGGAAAAATGCTTCTTCGGCATGAACAGGGTCCAACACCTAGGGTACATTGTTGATGAGCATGGGGTGCATGTTGATTCAGCCAAGATCCAAGTCATCTGTGACTGTCTAACCCTGACCACACTCACTAAGTTTTATAGCTTCTTAGGCCTTGCCAATTTCTATCACAGGTTCAAGTTGGGATTCTCCCACATTGCA
This sequence comes from Picea mariana, assembly GCA_032191745.1. NCBI lineage: Eukaryota > Viridiplantae > Streptophyta > Pinopsida > Pinales > Pinaceae > Picea > Picea mariana. The sequence goes on from JASDQU010436725.1 coordinate 35,328, forward strand.
TGGGCCCTTGGCCAAGTGACCAAGGGTGGTGGCAAGGAAAACTTCATGTGGGGCCATTCACAAAAAAAATCATTCGATGATTTGAAGCAATGCTTGTGCTCAACCCCGGTGCTCTCATTACTCGACCTGCAGTACCCTTTTGAGATTGATGCAGATGCTTTAGACTATGTTGTGGGCATAGTTCTCATTCATCATGGACATCTTGTGGCCTATCATAGTGAGACACTATCGGATATCATCTATAAGTACCCCACTTATGAAAAAGAAATTTAATCCATTATACAAGCATGTCGCCAGTGGAGGCATTACATTATAGGGAAGGAGACAATCATCCACATTGATCATAAGCCTCTGTAGTTCATGCAGACACAAGGTAAATTTTAGAATGATCGCCATCATAACTGGTCCACATACTTGCAGCAGTTCCATATCAACATTAAGTATAAGACACAGAGCATTAGCCATGTCGTTGAATCCCTCAGTCGACCTATAGTTGTAGTACTAACCACGGTGCTACACTCTTGTGGACATGAGACCTCCTAATGGCCCCAGATCTATGAGAAAGATCTTGACTTCGCCAATACCTACCTTAGGTTGGGCACAAACATACGTGTCAACCAAAACGCAGGGAAGGTCATTTCCAGAAGTATGTCGTGAATATGACAATTATTGTGAATATGAATATGTCATGAATATTGTGTTGTTCACAGCTGGAGATGAGCCGGGTTTGCCAGCATTCACACCGATACAATCAGCAATGCATATTTGCTTTCTAAGCGTGTTTACGTGTCGGCCAAAACGTAGGGAAGGGATTTATCCAGCAACGTGTCATGAATAAATCAATTCAACCTCTATTATTATTATTGTATCGTTGTTCACGGCTATCATTGGCAGCATTATTATAGAGACTTGTGAATTTTGATGGCTATCATTGTGTTTACAGTCGCATTTTCAGAATTCACATGATCGATTTAGACAGCGATAATTCACTGATGACAATATTGTCTCCAACTGTGGAACGATGACATTTCTGCGACGATATTTTTAACAAAATAAGCTTTGGATTTTTTTTTTTAATGGTGTTGATGGTGAGAGTGGCTTCTCTTACACGGATTTTTTTTCACATGAAGAAAACTTTGGATCCTTTTATGTGGGCGACGTCGATGTTGATGTTTGTGGAAGGTTCCTTGTACAACTTTTTTTTATGTGGGCGATGTTGATGTTTGACTAAGTGTAACAAAAAAATATGTCTCCATCTAAACATAAATCAATATTAAATATAAATTTTTTTGCTTATATAAGGTACTAAAAACTTAAATTTAATGTTTAAGATTTATTTTCAATAAAAAAATTTGCTCAATTATATTAATGAAAATATATTTTTTTACATCTTTTTGATCCCATAGATATGTTCATAGCAGTACTAGTTCATAGACCATGTTCATAAATAAAACCCATACATCCCCATAAAGTCATCAAAGAAAATAAGGAGCACACATGTTGTAAAAAGAGACACAAAACAGGGCAAAAACCCATCAAAACCTTGAAAATATGCTAAACTAGAAGTTGCACGCCCCAAAGGACCTCGAAGTGTATACCCAACACCACACGCCCCCAAAGGACCTCAAAGTGTTAACCAAAACACCTCACGCCCCCAGTGGACCTCAAAGCTCTGGTCCAAAACCTCTTCAAGCCAATGAGAAAGAGGTCAAGAGGGTCCAAAAACTAGAAAGGAAACATGAAACCGACCACAACAAAACCCCGAAGCCACCTCCACTGCAAATACTCCGTCGCTGATACAAACAGTGTCTCACCAATTTTGGCCTACGCAGGCTCAAGGAGCTGTCCTAAAACTCGGTCCCGAGTAGCCGCCTCGGCCCCTAAACGTCGCCACAAAGAAACTGTCGCCACTGCATAAGGTTCACACGACGCATCCACACACCGAATCGCATAACTCGAATCCTCCGCTGCCACCATCCTCTGACCCTCTATCTACCCTTGGTTGCTCACCCTGGAAAGGTCTTACGCTTGTGCTTCACCATGGAGACCAGGGATGCGACGGTGAAACCTAGCCGCAGAGCCCGCAACACCAGAGTCTTACTCAACCCTCAAAACCCTAGAACCAGACGAAGACTCAGATGATGCGCCTTGTGACACTAGGAAAAGGGGAGATGATGTTTACAACTTATGTCAACTAATGAAGCATCTTCTTATCTTAAAAAAAAATCATAATACTTTTTTGCAATGTTTGTTTCAAAATTGAAATTTTTATTTTTATTTATTAGAACTCTAAATATATCAACTATGGAATTTTTTATTTTATTTATTATAACTTTAAATCTATTAGCTATTGATGTAAATAAAATTAATGAAGGTGTATATCTTTCTCAAATTTTATTCAACAAAAATGTGGATTTGCTTCCTCTGCATTCTTAATAAATTTATATTAATAATAGCTATATTAGGATGTTATTTCTATTATACAATAAAATCTTTTATCTCACAAAAGGAATTTTCAATTTTTCTTTATTAATGTCACAAAAGGAATAATTTTTTTCTCTATTAGTTCTCCCACCCCTACCCTCACCCTCACCCCCACCCTCATGCATGAGGGTGGGGGTAGGAGAATTAATAGAGAAAAATATGATGTTTTCTCTATGAGGGTGGGTGTTGGGGAATTAATAGAGAAAAACATTTTCTCTATGAGAGTGGGGGTGGTAGAATTAATAGAGAAAAACATTATGTTTTCTCTATTAATTCCCCCACCCCCATGCATGAGGGTAGGGGTGGCCCCATGCATGAGGGTGAGGGCGGGGGTGCGGAAATTAATAGAGAAAAACATGATGGGGAATTATATGAGGGTGGGAGTGGGGGAATTATATGATAAAAAAATGGGAATTAATAGAGAAAAAAATTATGGGGAATTATATGAAGGTGGGGGTGAGAGAATTAATAGAGAAAACATAATTTTTTTCTCTATTAATTCCCCCACCCTCATTCATGAAGGTGGGGTGGGGGAATTAATAGAGAAAAAAATTATGTTTTCTCTATGAGGATGGGGGTCGGAGAATTAGTAGAGAAAAACATTATGTTTTCTGATATAATTCCCCATCCCCCACCCTCATATAATTCTCTATAATATTTTTCTTTATTAATTTTCGCACCCCCACCCAGTGGACGAATTAATAGAGAAAACATAATGTTTTTCTCTATTAATTCCTCACCCTCATAGAGAAAATGTTTTTCTCTATTAACACACCCACTCTTACCCTCATGCATGAGGGTGGGGGTGGGGGAATTACTAGAGAAAAACATTTTCTCTATGAGGGCGAGGGTGGGGGAATTAATAGAGAAAAAAATTATGCTTTCCCTATTAATTCCCTCACCCCCACCCTCATGCATGAGGGTGGGGGTGGGAGTACGGGCAGAGGAATTAATAGAGAAAAACATTCCCACACCCTTATAGAAAAACATAATGTTTTTCTTTATTAATTTCCCTGCCCCCACCCCCTATTAATTCCTCCACCCCCTATGACGATGGGGGTGGGGGAATTAATTAAAAAAAACATTATGAGAGTGAGGGTGGAGGAAATATTAGAGAAAATGAAATACAATGGAAATATTAGAGAAAATGAAATACATTGTATTTCATTTTCTTTAATATTCCCCACACCCCCTCCCTCACCCTCATATGAGGGTTCTTTTCTGAAATGACCATGTTCCAGCATTGGTGCTTTTATGTTCCTATATGTTAGGGACCTAACCCCTAACGTAGGTAGAATAATATATTCTGATGTAATAAAGGTCAATATTAATAAGTCTTAGAAATAAGGAATAATAAGTCGAATGTAAGAAGACCTAATAGATGTTGTACAAACAGAATCACGGAGCAATAAAATAAAACAAATGCAGAAACAAAATACAGAAGATACACAATACAATAGAGACACAAATTTGCGTGGTTCACCCAGTGTACCCCCGCAGAGGGGGTACCCCCCCTCTGCACTCCCCCGCATGGCAGAGTGTACATACTTCTGGGGTGTAAATACTTCATGGGGTATAAACATGGTTGAAAGTAAAAGACCTCTGAATCAGGAAGATAATCAGGCTCCACAACCAACAATAGAAGCTTCCACTTCTAGAAGGATCTTCCTCTAAATGGTTCTTTTTATATACATATTTAGTATAAATAGTAGTCGAGGGTATGAAAACTTTTGTCTTGGATATTATTGTAATAGAGATTTTCTCTGTTGGAGGTTGCCCCCTCGAAGAGGCAAGTGAACATTTCTCTCAGTAATCAAAGTGCTTTTTCTGGTGTTATTATGATATAATTTTGGTATTATTATGGTGTTATTCTAGTTATATTGTTTTTCATCTTCCATTTCTAGAATTTTATTTTTGTTCTGTATACTTTTTATATATGGAATATTACAAGAGGTATCAGAGCACTTTCCTCGGAAGAAAATTGTGGGTTAATTTATTTTTCTCAGGGTAGAGACATATTTTGGTGTCTTTATGCTACAAAGATCTGTCGTTACGCCCATAAACCCACAGTCGGAGATTCATACACGTAGGAAATACAAGTGGTACTTAAGAGCACATCTGTTGGCCACCCTTGTAACCCTTGTTGGTACCCCTTTGAGTGGTAGCGCATCAGACAACACCTGTATACGGATCGGCCTAGATTTCTTGAAGCCCTATTTAGATAAATCTATCGATCGCCTGACTGCTATAGTTCCACCAAGAACAACACTTGGGAAGATACTCTCTAGTACCTGGGTAGTCAGGTAGTACGACTAAGGGCACGGTCTAGCCTCCTTAGTTGGTGATCCGGATTATTTTCGGCACGAAATGAGAGCGGAGATATAATAATGAGATGCACAGAGATATCATGTATATCCAGTAATATAACAGAAATATATCAGAGATGCAACCATAAACACAAAGATACAATAATACATGGTTTCTATTAATGAAAGAAATGTACACAGACTGTAAAAATACAGAGTGAAAGACTCGCTAGAATGGTGGCAGCTTATCTCTGAGAAGAGAT
>JASDQU010436725.1:58731-77517 GCA_032191745.1 Picea mariana
GATTAGGCACACTAAATTTATGTCGCCCACTTGATAGTGAGTATCATCCTCAAAATAAGGAGAAGTGCTTAGAAATTTCCCAAGATTTTACTTTCAACAAACAAACAAACCTACAAATACATTTATATATATAGAAAAATTAGCAATGTAATTTTTTCAATTTGTAATAAAAACGTGCAAAATAAAGACAAATCTTTGGAGACAAGTTTAGATATTTGGAGACTCTTCTTTGGTTGTTAATTGGATGAATGACTTAGCAAGTCTTCAAAATGTATAGCTCGGTTAATAGAGGATTTAATAAAGAAAGTTGCGGCTACGTTTGGTTTTATTATCTTTACTCATATATTTAGTGAGTTGAACTAAGAAGTTAACACATTCTTAAAGAAGGCCAACAAGGTATAAAAATAACAATTCAATTTGAAAAAGAAAAATGGATTAGTATCCATGTTTCCTCTAGTATTTGAGTTTATTTAAAATATGTTGCTATGGTAGAATATATGGATTTTAACTTTCATATTAAGTATAGGTGGTAAGGTTAGTGATTATGGAACATAAAAGACTATAAAAATTATATATTCCAATGTTTTTTTGGTTTTTAAGGGATTTTTTTTAAGGAGAGAAGGAATATGGTAAATATGAGTAAATAACTTAAAATGTTATTTGAGTTAATCTCTATGAGTTTTTAAATTAAGTTAGTCATGCAAAAGTGTTTGAAAAATGTAATTTTTATTTTGAATATGAATAAAAAATACAAATTTTTTTAAATAACTTTTATTTTATCATTTTTAAAACTAAAATTAACTTTTTAAATTTTTTTAATAAATAAATATATTTAAATTTGAAATGTTTATTACTTAAAATATATAAATAATAAGGAACAATAAAATTCCATTAAGAAACATTATAAGTTTTAGTAGTTTCTTATTTTTTAAATATTTATTTATTTTATTTTTTTAAAAACAATAATAATAGTTTTTTACTAACTAAGTTAGTATGACTTTGATTTTGAGATATATTATTACAACAATCGAGTTTTAATAACGCATTTAAAAGAGTCAATCCAAAATTAATAAATGAAACTTAAAGATCAATAATAATGCACCTTAAAAGAGTTAATGTGAAACTAATAAATGAAACTTAAATATCAATAATAGCATAAACCAAATAAAACATTGTATAGAATCCCGAACCCAAGAGATGAAGAAGATAAAACATTGGGAGGGCTCCCTTGGCTAATAATAGATGAGTTCTTGAAAGTATGGTGTGTAGCGTTGCTTGTTCTGTGGATATAAACTGATCTTCTTACATTGAGAAATATTGAAATCTCCATCATTTTGATTATATGTGTATGGAGTCCTGCCAAAGAATATTAGCCCAAGAATATTCGATGTAGTTTTGTTTATGTATGACATATCATCAAGAAACCTCCTCACCATACCATCTTACAAGATATATTAATTACGTCTTTGTGTTCCATCTTTGCGGAAGAAATTACAACTATGGGCTGCTTTTTGCACACAAACCGAGTCTAAATAATAATTTGCAGTGGAATTTGTGATTGCTTGCTTATGCCAATAATCAATCTAGAAATTATATGTTTTGAAAAAATTAAGATCAAAACTAATTGTTTCTTTTATATACATCATTATCGTTTCAGTTGCTTTCACGTAGATTATAAATTGGACAATCAGTTGCTTTCACGTCGATTATAAATTGGACAATCAATCGAATTGTAAAACTAATATCGATAGTGATGTTGATAAGATCAATCAAACTACCTACCAACTTTATGTACAAAACAACATTCACAAAGGGTGAATCACTATTGGTGAAACAGTGAAAACTGACTTTTATGGGAATATTTGAAGCCTTACACTCATTCATCAAAAGTTCATTTGCATACTTGTTTGAGAAAATAATTTTAATGTATTTTCCAAATGTCTAAGATAAGGGAATAATGAAGTAGCATAAAATTTGCAATTTCAAAAGTCTAAATAAATTTGACCACCTATAAAAATTACATCATCAATACATATCATCAAAACTACAAGTATACATCTTTGACCTTTATATATAAGTTAGAGTTGGAAATACTTTATTTTTTTTTAAAGATGCTAATAAATTGTATACATCTTTGAACTTTATATAGAAGTTAGAGTTGGAAATACTTTTTTATTTTTTTCTCAAAAGATGCTAATAAATTGTAATGTACCGATATATTGGAGATTGTTTCTATTAGGGTCTTATTCTAACATCCCTACTTTAGGCTACCTAAGATTTAGTCAGTGGTTGTATGAGACCATCCTCTTTGAATAGGTCCATTACATAGTAGTGGATAGTTATTTAATGTAAATTGTACACTTTATAAGGCCCACTAGGTAGTTGGTACCCAATAATCACAAGATCATAAATAGTTAGGGATTTTGGTATTGAGAATCTATTTAAAGAGATAAGAGACTATGGGATGTTTATCTTGTGTTGTATTTGGAGCTTTTCTCAATGAAAGGTTTCCCCACCTTAAGAGGAAAATGAACATAGTTTTCCTTTTCTAATTATCCTAATACAAGGGTAACTTTTCCATATTTCATCTTATTGTCTCTTGTATTTGGTTTCTTGCAATTATATTATCTATATACTTGGTTATATTTCAAGTTTAAGGGTTAAGGAACATTGTAGTTTTAAGCCATAAAATGATTTGATAAGCATGTGCATCCATATAAGGATTTTATAATCATGAGGAGAAGCCTGCGTTAGTTGTCGTTCACATAGTCCAAAAGCTGTGACATTACATTTTGCTTTGAACCACCAAATTCATTGCAAACTCCAATCCAATGTAATACTTGCTCAACCGATAACCTATCAATGGTAAGTTCACTCATTGGATCACAATTTTTCAAGGATTTGATCTCAAGTTCTTCACTCCCAAAAGAAAGAGGGTGCTTTTCCTTGCAAAATTTATCATCAATCTCCCGTTCAACACCATGGACCCACCATTCAATGAAAACTTCCTAAACAAACCCCTATTCATCATATCAACCGACAAACCATGGTATAATGATATTCTAACCTATCTTCACACTCAAAAGTTCATCTCACATCTCTCTCAAGATGATTGTCGATGCATTCACCACCAAGCCCCCTGATACCTCCTCATCGAAGACATCCTATATCGACAGGTAGTAGAATTTTACACCATTTACAAAAATTCCACCTTACAAAATTTGCATCGTTGGATTTCTTATCACGATTACATTCACGCCATGTATTCAATTTCATGTATGCAATTATCTGCTCAGAGGCCCCTTTTGTCTCTTTGTTGCCTGAAATTGGGCACTTTTCCCCATCCCTTTAGGTATATACTTCTTCAAACTAACATGTAGATACTCCTTATGTGCATTTTTCATTTTCCAGTATCACTTCCCCTGAATACGCCTTTAGAGTTTATTTTCCAAATTTATATGCAACTTTAACCAATTCCACATGCATTCAATTGTTGTTAGTCAGAAGCACTCTACACTCATGGGTTTCTGACAACGACCCACCAGGTCTATTTCCCACAAGTTGTAATAGCCGAATTAATTTAAACAACCAGTAATTTACAACACAACAGTAAAATTTAAAAGTTACCTTCAATTAGCACATTCGCAATCAAATTCATCATAATAATAAAATTTAATAACAAATTAATACAAAAACAATGCATAATTCTTGGTAAATACCTGAACCTGATGCTATTATCCCTCCTGTTTTCCGCAGCTTGCTTGCTTCTCGCTTCTTCAAAACACTACCCAAAACCGTCCTCCCTGCCAACTAGGTAGCTCCCTGGCCCCAGGATATCAACGGATATCCTGGCCCTCTGTGCCCAAAACCCCCAGCAACTCCGGTGCATTGTATCAATCCTACTCCCAAAATTTCACTCTCCCTGCCAATCCAGAGCTCTCAAAATTCATCTCCCAACTTCCCGTAGCATGCCTCCCGTCCAACTCCTTCCTTTCCTTATCCCCCCTTCACCGACTCTTCCCCCTCATTAATTTCCTTATCTCCCCCTTATTAATTTCTTATCTCATTCTTTAATGCCTTATCCCCCCTTCATTAATATCTTATCCCTTTCTTTAATGCCTTATCCTCTCCTGCATACGTAAAGCATTTTAATTAAACAATTTAAAATTATTAAGCCCCCCTTAAATTATTACCAATATCATTGAGTGTGATATGTAATAATTAATTAATTAATTAATTAATCAAAAGTTAAAAACAATTAATTAATAACTAAATAATCAATTAATATTATTAATACTAATCATTGTTTAATTAAAACCATATTAGGACAATTAATTACCTAATAAATTTTACTTAATAATCCCTAAGCATGTATTCATCTAGGGTTGTTACACAGGTGCAGAGTTCATGAATTAACTTTGCTACAACTTTAAGCTTAAGTTTCTCTCAATTATTTATATTGGCCGAATTCCCTCTATTTAACAGAGCTTTCTTCTCGCACCAGTCTCTATCAGTGCTTCTCTACATCTTTACAGTGCTTAAATTAGATGCTTATCACTTTCATGACCAACAATTAGAACCCTTCACTTAAAGCGGAGCGCTTCTCTTGTCTGGTTCTAAGCCTCTCCCTGTCCACATGACCATATGTTGTGATCTGGTGCTTATTCCAAAACCATGCACTAGAACCATGTTCTTATAGTACTCCTAGCACTATGTTTATACGTGTTCAATATGGATCATAGATCTACTCTTTTTATCGACAGTTGGATCTCTAGTCCATCGTTGATCTGTTTTGGTGATCGATAATGGATCTTCTAGTTCCATTGCGCCACTCTAATAATGGCCATTGATCTATGTTATTCAACAGATGACTACCACATATAGAGGTCCTAGGACGTTGGGACTTCAAGCCCATTTCAACAAATCAAAACTCTCGAAGGTCGTAGTATGAAATAACCTGGACCGTTGATCCCGCTAGTGATCAATGGTCACAATATCTTCCTCTATGATATCATTCAACGATGGATCATCTTCGATCTGGATCGTGGATCTAGTATGGACCATTTATTTCACCTTTTATTATATGTCAACTCACGATGTGGGCCACCATGGAAATCTGATCAGTTCAAAACATTTGTTCCATGCGTCATCTCATGAGTGGGGCTATGATGTCATCCTGATGTATCTCGGTGTTGGGACGTCAGAATTTTATACTCTCCAACAAAAAGAACTCGTTGAGGTCCGAGATCCAAAATAATATGGACCATCGATCAGGATCTATCGGGTTGAACCTCCATTATCAATCTCTACTAAAAAACCACCAGGGATCACATTGGGGTTTCTTAAGTGGACTTGCCACATGTCACTTGTTGACTAGTGTTGGCATAGGGGAAGACCCAGGGTTCAATGCTTCAACAACGCACCAAAAAAACCCTAACTACTGACCCTTTTGGCAACACCTGTGAAGTAGGCGAAGTCTCACCTGAGGTAGAGGTAGGGGGGGTTACAGGACTCAGGTGTCTGTAACCAAGATGGGACACAGATTTGTGATAAAAACACTTCACATAGTATTCTATTAACACTACAAGATGATATTCATTAACTCATTAGCTTCATTAACATCGTAGAACAAAACCCTAAGATAGATCGGTGCAGTAACAGTAAATATTAAGTACTTCAACCACTTAGCACATAGCAATGAGTTAGATCTAGCATTCATTCATAAAGTACAAGTAAAGTACTAAGAAACATCTGATCTATCCATTATACATAATAAAAAAAGAATTAAGTAGATAAATGACAAACACATCATAGCACAAAGCACACCAATGACACAAGATATATGTGGTTCACCCAGTGTGGGGCTACGTCCACCAACTGTTTCATATTCTTTATTATTCTTTTGAATATTACATTCATCTACTCCTGTGCATTAAGCCATAGATCCAAGATTCGCATAGGACATGAGATCTACGCACTGAGCACTAGATCCTCCTTCCAAAACTGGGTCTAGGCACAAAGCAAACTTCTCTATCAAGCACAGAGCCTTACATACACATTTTTTTGCACAAAGAAAATCAAGCTACTTGCACTTAGCTACTTCTATTGACTCTTACATCCCCTTCTCTACTTCCACCTATTGGCCCTTGACCAATTTTTGTGGAAACATTGGTCGTGGTTGACCACTTTTGGGACTTCGACAGGCTGGTCGAAGATGCAACACCCAGGCGGAGCGGAGATCGTGGGATCTCGTTTGTTTTGCGGGCTTGTGGACCTAGCAAAGGGTTTTTAGGGTTTATGTAATAGGTATGGGATGTTGGACCATGGGTTTACCCATGTTTAGGCCTTTGTGTAAATGTATAAATAAGTATCTAGTGATGTAATAAGGGGTAGAATCATCTTAGTGCATAACTACTAGTGGCTAAGTGCATAGTAGGTTAATATTGGCCCAATGAAAGAAGTTGTAAATGCTTTGTGCAGACAGACTGTGTGAGGCTTTGTGCTATCAAGGAGTTGGCTTTGTGTCTTGACCTGATTTTGAGGAAGGTGGATCTAGTGCATTGTGCACAGATCACCTGTCCAGTGCAGAATTGGCCTCTATGGCTCTATGCATAGGAGTAGAAGAATGTAAGGAGATCGAACACTAATAAAGAAGAAGAAGAAGTTGGTGGATGTAGCCCCACACTGGGGTGAACCACATATATCCTGTGTCTCGATATGCTTTATGGGGTGTTGATTATGTGATTATTTTCTTAGTGTTGTTGATGTTATGTGTAATGAATTCATCTGATGTTGTAGGTTAAGTGCTTAATGATGTGAATGAATGCTAGATCTGATTTAATGTTATGTGATGAGTGATGGGAAGTACTTGATCTTTATTTTTACTACGTTGGTCTGTATTAAGGGTTTGATCTACGATGTGAATGAGATTCAATAACTAATGCATATGGTTGTTTAAGTGTTCTATTAATTGTTGTAATCACAGATCTGTGTCCCAGCTTGGTTGTAGACACCTAAGTCCTACAACCCCCACTGCCTCTACCTAGGGTGAGACTTCATCTGCTTCGCAGGTGTTTCCAAAAGGGCCAGTAGTTAGGGTTTTTTTGGTGTGTTGTTGAAGCGTTGAACCCAGGGTCTACCCCTATTCCAACAAACGGTTTCATTGTCGGGACCTGAAACTGTGATTGTTGGGAATTGAAGAAAAGAGAAAGCTCTATGCATAGATCTGTTACTGTAGTGCACAGTATTATACTTGACTTGTGAAGCTTTGTGCTAAGAAAGAAACCAGATCTAAAAGAAGGAGGTAAGATATTAAAGCTTTGTGCTCTGGTAAATGTAAGATAAGTGGAAATATTTGCTTCGAAAGTATGAATCTAGGTATGTTTGATAGATCTTTTTCTAGTCTGAATGTTAGGGAATAGATAGAAGAAAGAGTTGATCTGAATAAATATGATAGAAATAGAGAAAAATATGTTATTCCTATGCATAGAAAGAATTTTTGGACTAATGAGTGGATGAAAGAACCTAGAAATAATTTTTGCAGATTGCAGGTACAACAATATTATCCCAGTGCACAGTATAGGAAAGACTAGGGCTCATTTAAAAGAAAGAGAGGATTGACATTGTTTTATAACTGTAGGAGACCAGGACATCTTGCTAATGAATTCCTTGGTATAGGTCCTATTTGTCTTTGCTGTAAATCCATTGGTCATGAAGTTAAGGATTTCCCAAGAATGATTGCTAAAGTTGAAAAGATGAACAAGAGACAAGAAAACTATCAACAAGGTCAAGAGACTGAGAATCATACAGAAAAAGAGTCAGAGACTATGTTAATACAGTTAAAAGAAGAAATGAACAATTACAGAGATATTAGTTTACCAAAGATCCTGAAAGAAAAACAATGCATAGTTACAAGAATAGAAGACTTCGACATAGACTGTGTATTAGATGAAGAAACACATGTGAATATTATTCCATAAAGCACTTGGGAAATTTTGGGAAAGCCTGTTATGATACCTTCATTGGGAATAATAGGCTTCTTTAAAAGAAATATGGTAACCCTATGTGGAAGAGTTACTAATATACCTATGATTTCTCACGAAACGTCAACAGAAGAGGATTTGAAGTTATTAGGTTTGTTGAGAACAACGCCCCTTTTCCACTTTTATTAGGAAAGACTTGGATTGAGAAGGATTAGATTAGAAGGAAAGCAAAGGAGGAAGCCATAGAAAAGAAAAGGCAAGAACTAAGGGATTTCATAGCTCGAAAAATAGATCGACTGATAGAAGAACGAGAGTTGATTCGAAGCAGAAGAATGAGAGAGAAGTAGTTGTCAACCTTGAAAGAGCACAAGAAGGATTGAAGGACTTATCCATGCAAGAAGAAAGTATGTCCACCCAGGAACTAGTAAGCAAAGAGGTATTGCCTTTGAACCATTTGAAAGAACATCAACAACTCGAAGTCACTACGCTACGAACATATAAGAATAAGAATGGAAAGAGGAATGCAGAGCCTCGAATAACAAGAAAGAAGGCAAGGAAGCTTAGTAAGAAGAAATCGAAGTTAGAAAAACTACGGGAAATTCCAGAAAAGACTTCGCAAGAGATAGATCTGCAGAACTTGAACCTTGCCGGAATAACAGAACTACGTAGAATGGGACTTTTCCATGACGAAGCTATATAGCCGTTGGAGGCACCTCGACCATTAGAATGACACTCTGGAACAACTAGAAACACATTTATTGTCAGAAAGACCACCTAATGTCGGTTACTGGATTTGTAGTAGACTTTTCAGGGAAGTGCGTAGAAGGCATGCAAATGAACTAGGCCAGCTACCTGATCAACGAGTTGGAGAAGGACTATCACGAAGTGAAAGATCAGGGATATGAGTTTCATTTCAGTTGGCTATTGATATTGATCACATTTGTTGCTTGGTAAATGTTGGAAGGAGCAGCCTTCCTGGAAGTTGAGCCATCAGAGCAGTTGGCCACAAGGTTCTCCACCTTGTGGTATACAAACGATATGGCGAAGCAGTGGAAATCGAACGTGGTGTTCCATTCTTACTACCTACAGCTGAAGCGCGCCATTGAAGCATTCCCACGAATGACCTAGAACACTTTGCATCAATACAGGCCTCTAGCAAAGTTCTGCACAGATCGACACTATATCTACATCACCGCGCGAAGGGATGAAAGCAAGGAGGAGTTGAAATCCTACTATAAGTTGACCGATGAAGACATGGAAGAGATCACTAAGGAATGGCCAGCATAATTCCTTGTACCGGTTGAAGATGCAGAACTCTCCAACCCCGACATCATCGGAAGCCCATTGGTCACCCAGGTCAAACATGATGGATAGAAGAAAAAGAAGAGAAAGGGGGATGTCTAGAACATAGAAAGTGATGAGGAGGACAACACATCGAAGGAAAGTGGGCCTGAATTTCCCGCAGGAGGAGGAGGAGGCCAAGTGAACCAAGAAGAAAAAAGGGAAGAGGGAGACAATCAAGAAAAAGGTGAAATGACGCCGCCGAAGGACCCCCCTACTGAGGCCGAAACATCGAAGAAAATGAAGGTTTATCCGCAAAAACCCTCAGCATGAAAGAAGACCTGATCCAATAAGCCTCAGTCGAAGAATGTGCTCACAAAGGATGATGTTTATCTCATCATCGTAGTCATGGAGGACACTTTAGAGGATATATTGTAGAGACATGAAGCGAAGAAAGAAATATTGTATGAAAGAATAGACAAAGAGCTCAAGGACATACAACAAGCCATCTATTTGAGTCGCACAGTACCTACTGTGCCTTTGTAATTGGAAATTTCAGAATTGGGGGATGAGCCCACCCAATTACAAAGGCTAGTAGATGAAACCGAGGCCCAACTTTTTTGAGTCCAAGAAGAAAAGGATCAGGCTACAGAGGCCTTGAAGAAAGAAAAGGAGGAGGTCCTAGAGAAACTTTGAGTTGTACAGAAGGAGAAAAATGAAATTGAGGAAAAGTTCGAGCAGAACAATGCGAAGATACAGGAAGAAAAAGACCAATTGCTCACAGAGCAGATTGCGATCAAAGAGGCAGTGACTAAAGAACTTCACTCTGTGTCCGGCTTGGCATAGGAGGAACTAGAGTCAACTAATATGCAAGTGGGGAAGCTCATCGAATCCATTCAACAACTTCAAGAAAGAGTAATGGAGCTATAAATCCAAGTAGTGTCGAGCACTCTGCAAGAAGTGCGTGATCAAAGGGAAGAAGTTGCCAGGAACACAGTAGAAAGAATCAGGGCACTCACCTCAGAGTGTAAGCAACTGAGTGATCGGAGTGTGAAAACTTATGAGTGCCTTGCAGAATATCTAGAGCTGAAGAAGCTGGAAGCACAACTCCAGGAGGCGAAGCAACAGGCACCCACCGTGGAAGCATAGATGAAGCTGCTTACTGCAGTTGAGAAAATGAAGCGATCATAGGAACAACACGTAGTATAGAAATAGGTTACTACCATCCAGAGCAAAGTCATGGAGGTGACATGGAGACTCAAACCAGTGCAGGATGAAGAATGCATGCATTTTGAAGAGATTGAATGCCAAGGCTCGCAGGTAGACCAAGTAGTTGCGACAGTGGAACAATGCCTAGAAGGGCCTGTTACAGAGAAACTAATTCAGAAGTTCACCAAGCAGGAGGATCTAACAAAGAAACAAGTTGAGGTAGCTCGAGCTAAGCTTGAGGCCTTCGAATCAGCCCTGCCCAGATCTGATTGACTCAGGATGAGTCACAGGTGAGTGTTGGGGCATGTTGGCACTTGACCAAGTTTTGTGGAAACATTGGTCGTGGTTGACCACTTTTAGGGCTTCGACAGGCTGGTCGAAGATGGAGCACCCATGTAGTGTGAAGATCATGGGATCTCGCTTGTTTTGTAGGCTTGTAGACCCAACAAAGGGTTTTTAGGGTTTATGTAATGGGTATGGAATGTCGGCCCATGGGTTTACCCATGTTTAGGCCTTTGTGTAAATGTATAAATAAGTAGCTAGCGATGTAAGAAGGGGTAGAATCGGCTTAGTGCATAACTACTAGTGGCTAAGTGCATAGTAGGTTAATATTGGCTCAGTGAAAGAATTTGTAAGTGCTTTGTGCATATAGACTATGTGAGGCTTTGTGCTATCAAGGAGTTGGCTCTGTGGCTTGACCTAATTTTGAGGAAGGTCTATCTAGTGCGTTGTGCACAGATCACCTATCTAGTGCAGAGTTGGTCTCGGTGGCTCTCTGCACAGGAGCAGAAAATGTAACNTAATAAAGAAGAAGAATAATTTGTTGGACATATTCCCACATTGGGGTGAACCACATATATCATGTGTCTCGATATGCTTTATGCGGTGTTGCTTATGTGATTATTTTCTTAGTGTTGTTGCTGTTATGTGTAATGAATTCATATGATGTTTTCTCTTAAGTGCTTAATGATGTGAATGAATGTTAGATCTGATCTAATGCTATGTGTTGAGTGATGGTAAGTACTTGATCTTTATTGTTACTACACTGGTCTGTATTAAGGGTTTGATCTGTGATGTGAATGAGATTCAAGAACTAATGCATACGGTTGTTTAAGTGTTCTATTAAGTGTTGTAATCACAGATCTGTGTCCCATCTTGGTTGTAGACACCTAAGTCCTGCAACCCCCCTGCCTCTACCTCGGGTGAGACTTCATCTGCTTCGTAGGTGTTGCCGAAAGGGCCAGTAGTTAGCGTTTTGTTGGTGCATTGTTGAAGCGTTGAACCCTAGGTATTCCCCTGTTCCAACACTACCATACATTCTTATCTATTTATACTTTTACAATTCCTTACAAAAAGGCCTAAACATGGGTAAAAACCCATGGGCTGACATCTCATAACCTATTACAAAAACCCCTTACAAAGCCCGCAAAATGAGTGAGATCAGCGATCACATCTCCTCTTGGGTGCTCCATCTTTGACCAGCCTATCGAAGTCCAAAAGTGTTCCTAACCTGACCAAGGTTTCCTCAAAACTTGGTCGAGGGCCAACAGGCCCCCAACACTCACATGTGTGTTGTCTTGAGTCCCTCAGGTCTGGGAAACACTGCTTCGAAGTCCTCAAGCTTCACTCGAGATGACTCGACTTGCTGCTTCACCTGAGCCTCCTACTCAACGAGATCCTGGATCGTCTATGCTATAACAGGCCCTTCTAAGCGTTGTTCCACTGTTGCAACCACTTGGTCCAGTTGCAAGCCATGTCCTTCAATTTCTTTAAACACCTTGCAGGCTTCATCCTGCACAGGTTGCAGCTTTTGTGTGACTTCCATTACTCTACCCTGGATGGCAGTAATTTTTGTTGGACTGTGCATTGTTCTTGAGATATCTTCATTCTCTCAATTGCTATGAAGAGTTTCATCTGCACCTGCACGGTGAATGCATGTTGTTGCGCCTCCTGTAACTGTGCTTCCAACTTCCTTAGCTCTAGATCTTCTATGAAGCATTCATAAATCTGTGCACTTCTATCGCTCAACTATTTTCACTCTAAGGCAAGGGCCCTTATCCTTATTAATGTGTTCTTGGTGGCTTCCTCTCTTTAGTCGCACACTTCTTGCGGGGTGCTTGGTACTGCTTGGACCTCCAACTCTGTTATCCTCCCTTGAAGTTGTTGGATGGTCTCAACGATCTTCTCCACTTGAGCCTCAACTGACTTATGTTCCTCCTGTGCCAAACCCGACATCGAGTGACATGATTTACTCACATCTTCCTTAGCCATGGATCATTCTGTGAGCAACTGCTCCTTTTCTTTCTGTAGCTGTACTTTTTCCTTTTAGACCATTTCCTAAAACTCGTCTTTTTCATTTTCATAGGTGGTTACAAAGTACCATGCTACACGTAATTTCTCTAATACTTCGTCTTTCTCTTATTTCAATGATTTTGTAGCCTTCTCCTTCTCTTCTTGGACCTTCTGAAGTCGAGCCTCTATCACATCTGCTAGTCTTATTAATTGGGCTGGTTCATGCCCTAATTCTGTATTCTATGGCGAGGAGGGTGCAGTAGATATTGTGCAGATCAATTGAATAGCTTGTTGTATTTCCTTCAGTTCCTTCTTGACTCTTCCATACAACTCCTCCTGCTTCATTCCATATCTCTACAAGATGTCCTCAGAAGAATCCTCCATGGCTCCATGGACCAAGCTGATATCATCCTCCATGAGCGTGACCTCTAACTGGGGCTTTCTAACGCGCATCTTCTTTCTTGTTGAAGGTTTCTGCGGTGAAATATTCCTCTTCTGCGGTGTTTCAACAGGGGGATATTTCAGCGGTGTAGCTTCTCCTTCTCCTTTATTCTCTCCTTCATCCCCTTCTCCTTGTCCATATTCTTGGTCTTCTCGTCCTCCTCCTCCAGCGGGCGAGCTAGATCCATTTTCTTCAGAGGTGTTGTCCTCCTCATCAGTCTCTATGTTCTGGACGTCTTCCTGCTTCTTCTTCTTCGTCGTCCTTCTATACTGTCCAACATGCTCGATCCGATGACCAAGGGGCTTCCTATGATGTCATTTTCAAAGATTTCTACATCATTGATCGATACATGGAACTCCTTTGGCCATTCCTTGGTGATCTGCTCCATGTCCTCATCTTTCAATTTGTAATATGACTGTAACTCTTCCTTGCTCTCATATCTACGTGCAATGATATAGATAAAATGTTGATCTGCATGGAACTTAGCTAGTGGTCTGTACTGGTGCAGGTTGTGTGGTGTCATGCGTGGAAATGCTTCAATGGAAACCTTCAGTTGCTAATAATACGCATGGAACACAATGTTCGACTGCCATTGCTTTGACATTTCGTTGGTGTACCACAAGGTAGAAAACCTAGCAGCCAATGGCTCCGATGGTTTGATCTCTAGGAAGGTGGCTCCTTCAAGCATTTTCCAAATGACAAATGTGATCAACACGAGAAGCAAACTGAAGTGGAACTCGTATCCCTGATCTTGAGCTTCGCGATAGTCTTTTTCCAGTTCATTGGCAAGGTAACTCACCCAATTCATTTGCATTCCCTCCACACAATTTCCTGTGAGGTCCACCATGAACCCAGTGACTTATGTGGGGCGGTTCTTTCTTATGATCTTTCCAGCTATGAGTTGGCAAATGAGGCGCACTGCACCATCTTGGATAGAGGATACCTTGTAGCCTCACTTTCCTTTTTCAACTTCTCCATATGCTTTGTTGATGCACTGTACCAGGGAGCGATCCGAGGTCTTCCCTGGGTAAAATTGCTAAGGGATAGGTCCCTTCATGCTTAATCCTGTAATCAAGTGGATCAATGTCATATCCACAACAATCCGTCGGTCGAGCCACAGGTATCCTCCATGGTAGCATGACAAGATGAGTTTAACACAAGCATTAACCTCCTAGTGGCAGAAAAAATGGGGAATCTTCATCACATTGAGCAGAGTGGACTGTGCTAGCTCTTTAATCCATGGCTAGGATATAATGCGAGGCTTCTTCCCAGTTGACTTCGTCAGGTATCTGTGGGGTGCGAGCATAGAATAGGTCTTTCTCTCTCCAAGGTTGAAGTCATTTTTCTTTAGTAACAAGATCTGTCCCAACTGGATCCCAACTAGATCCCAACTATGTGTATTCCATTTGGAATGTACGCGGTGATCAGAGTGTACTCGAAGTCTCATGGAATACTATCGCGGTTAACCATGCCAAACAATGATGGAATATAGTCTGGTAAGATCGACGGGATCTACTTCGTATTAGATAGATCATTGCGATGCTTACTATTAGGGTCCTAACCCGCACATAGGTAGAACAATATATTCGGATGTAATAAAGGTCAATATTACTAAGGCCTTGCAATAAAATAGAATAAGTCAAATGTACGAACACCTAATAGAAGCTTCCTCTTCTAGAAGGATCTTCCTCTAGATGCTTATTTTGATAGACATATTTAGTATAAATAGGATTCGAGGGTATGAGAACCCTAGCTTGGATATTATTGTAATAGAGCTCTGCTTGAATGGAGGTTTCCCCCTTGAAGAGGCCCATGAACATTTCTCTCAGAATCAAAGTGTTATTTTTGTTGTTATTCTTATATCATTTCAATGTTAATGTGGTGATTGTTTTGGTTATATTGTTGTTATTCTACCATTTCTAGCATTTTATTTCTGTTCTGCATACTTTTTATATCTAGTACATTACAAGTGGTATCAGAGAACTTTCCTCGGAAAAATTTGTGGGTTAATTTTTTTTTTTCAGGGTAGAGACGTATTCCAACGTCTTTAAACCACATAGATATGTCATTACGTGCATAAAACCATGGTTGTGGGATTCATACACACAGTAAATACAAGTGGTACTCAAGCGCACATATGTTGGCCACCCTTGTAACCCCTGTTGGTACCCCTTCGAGTGGTAGCGCATCAGACAACACCTGTGTAGGGATCGGCCTAGATTTCTTGAAGCCCTCTTTAGATACACTGATCAAACGCCTAACCACTATAGTGCCACCAAGAACAACACTAGGGAAGATACTCTATAGTACGTGGGTAGTCGGGTAGTACGGCTAAGGGCATGGTCTAGCCTCCTTAGTTAGTTACCTGAGATATTGGGTCGATTACTACTATTGGACCCCACATGTATATCAGAGAGTTATAGCATAGGGCAAACCCTTGTCTGTAGAACCCTTGAATGCCTAGCCTCGGGGGACAGAAACATAAACAAATTAAAATAGACAAGATCTATTGATGCACAACTGTGTTTGGGTTTCCAAATCACTACTCATNTGGTTAAGCATTTGGGCATTTCATCGCTGCAGTATTCTTTAGATTGGAGTATAACTCCGCAGGTGTTAAAAAAAAAAAAAAAAGTCTGGAATTTTTTTCACCATTATTTGAGACCGATTCCATTGGATTCATATCTTTGCCCATATCACATTCATACATATCATTTTTTCGGAAAACATTTTTACCCCACCCTCCCCATTTCGGCTCCCTCGTCATCATGGCCCATACCCATAGCCAAGACTTGGAAGCTCACTTCAATACCTTGCAATATAATCTCATCGAGACCCAACAAGAAGTGAAACAACTCAGTTCCAATGTTATCGCCATCAATACAACCATGTAGTCCTCAATGGAGGAAATCAAACAAGACCTGACCACCCAGCTTGAATCTGTCTTTTTGACGCTATGCACCAAGCTACATATCCCTACAGATAACCCTTTATCTGACCCACCTCCACATACTGAAGCTAAAACTTCCTCTCATTCCCATAACTTTCAACACCATCACTTTCAACGTGACCTACACCTTCTGCGGGTGGATGTGACCAAATTTGATGGCTCAGATCCCACTGGTTGGGTAACCCAAATGGAACATTGTTTCTCTTTATATGGCATTACATATGACTTGGCCAAACTCCGGTATGGTGTTCTCCATCTAGATCAAGAACATTGGCAATGGTGGCAATGGATAAAAACTTCCCGTCAAGGGTATATTGCTTGGCCACACATTGTGGCATATCTTTATGAATGCTTTGAAACTGACACCAACCATTTGGGTCATTTGACAAAGTTGAAACAATCAGGAATAGTGGAAGACTTTATAGCTTCTTTTGAGTGCCTGGCTTTTCGGACAGAGGGTATGACTGATGGTTTTTTTCGAGAGTGTTTTATCAGTGGCCTCAAGGATGAGATTCGAACCCATGTCCTCATGGATCAGCCTGAGAGTTGGGTGGAAGCGACTAAAAGAGATAAAGAAGCACAACAGGTTGTATCTTCTCAAAACTGGAAAACCTCCTTTATCCCTCACACTAAACCAGTAAATCCCACTACTCTCTCTGCTCCACTAAAGATCCAAAAATTGACCAGGGATGAAATGGTTGAATGCCAACTCAAAGGCCTTTGTTATAATTGTAATGAAAAATATTTCCGGGGCCACAAGTGTAAGGAACAAAATATTTGTATGGCCATCTCGGAGGATATTTCGGAAGAGGAGGTTGAAACTCCACTTGTGTCTGAGTCACCTAAAACCACTGACATCACCCCTCCCTCAGACCCTCTCGAAGTCAAACCGATCATTTCCCTAAATGCTCTCACTGGATTCTCTGCTCCCAAAACCCTCAAGATAATCAGTTATATCAAGCATAGGAAGGTCATCATTCTGGTTGATAGTGGAAGCACCCATAATTTTATTCATTGCCACACTTCCCAAGAAAATCATTGCTACATCCATGCAATCAATAATTTCCAAATCATGATTGCCAATGGTGGCTCCATGAAATGTGGAGGGTGTTGTGAAAATGTGTGTCTCCAAATTGGTGACTACCACCTGAAATCTCATATGTTTGCTATCGACATGGGAGGTTTTGACATTATGTTGGGTGCAAACTGGCTAAGGACTTTGGGTCCCATTCTCATGGATTTTAAGGAATTAACCATGAAATTTGACCAGGAGGGCGAACAATATAAGTTCCAAGGCATCACCACCGGTTCACCTGAGATCGTTAGTTCCCATTGCATGGAAAAGATGCTAAAA
Organism: Picea mariana; assembly: GCA_032191745.1. Taxonomy (NCBI): domain Eukaryota; kingdom Viridiplantae; phylum Streptophyta; class Pinopsida; order Pinales; family Pinaceae; genus Picea; species Picea mariana. The sequence continues at coordinate 76,242 of JASDQU010436725.1, forward strand.
AAAGGTCATTCTGGTGTTATTGCCCAACTCCATGCCATACAAGCAACAGAGACACCCTTGGTGCCGCAAGACCTCCAATCCATCCTTTCTAAACATCAAGTGGTCTTTTCCACTCCCCAGGGACTCCCTCCTTCCCATGGTTTTCATGATAATTCCATTCCCCTTGTACCAGGAAGCCTTCCTCCCAATATCCATTCATATCGTCACCCCTTTTCCCAAAAAAATGAAATTGAGAAAATGGTCTAGGAAATCCTTAACGTAGGCGTTATCTTCCCTAGTACGAGCCCCTACTCTTCTCTGTTGGTCATGGTCCTGAAGAAAGAAGGTTCTTGGCGAATATGTCCTGACTTTCGAGCCCCTCATTGATGACCTCTTGGATGAATTGAGTGGCGCCCAGTTCTTTACTAAACTTGATCTTCATTCTGGCTATCACCAAATACGTATGAAAGAGGAAAACATTCCCAAGACTGCCTTTAGAACTCATGAGGGCCACTATGAGTTTTGGTCATGCCCTTTGGCTTGTGTAATTCCCCCTCCATTTTCCAAAGCCTCATGATTCATGTCTTTCATCATTTTCTCTGTCATTTTGTCTTATTTTTCTTTGATGATATCCTCATCTATAGAAAAACCTGGAAAAACCATCACTAGTACATATGACCAAATTTGTGACAGTTTTTTGTTGATATTGCCACACATATTCGTCGTTCCACGAAAGCCGAGTTTTTTTTTCGTCGAAATAATTTCGTCGCTATATCAACGATCCAGGTGTGTGTGGAAACATCGACGAAATTATCTCTCCATGTGTCACCAGAGTCAAGTTCGGTTAACCCTTTGCATCGTCGCAATTCCAACAAAATATCGTCACAAGTACAACAAACAACCATGGCAATTGCGACAAAAAGTTTTGACAAGTCAAAAACTTACGACGCAAATGTTGTATGTGCGACGAAAAACCATGACAACTTGCGACGAAATCCCATGGAAATAGTGACGACATGGATTCATCTAGACCAAATTTACAATGAAGATGTTGTATGTGCGACGAAAAACTGTGGCAACTTGCGGTGAAAGTTCGTCGTTATTGCCACGGTGGTCAAAATGTAATTTTTTTTTTCGACAAACTAGCATCGATATTGCAACGATGTCATTAAGTTTTAAAAAAAAATTACACGAGATATGGTATTACCATATTACATTGTAATATGGTATACCATATTACAATGTAATATGGCATTACCATATTACAATGTAATATGGTAATGCCATATTACAATGT
>JASDQU010436726.1:0-23271 GCA_032191745.1 Picea mariana
TGATTCTGAAAATACTGGTAAAGGAAAGATTATTGATGCAGACCCCACTGCTATTGTCGCAACTACAACAATTCAATGAGAAAAACCAAATGATCCTGAAGAGGGGGAGCACCTTTTTAATTCATAGATGAGGGTGAAGGGGACCCCGCTACATTTTATTTTTGATAGGGGAATCTAGAAGAACCTCATCTTAGCAGAGGTCATCAAACAGTTGGGATTGTCGACAACACTGCACCCGCAGCCATACAACATCGGGTGGCTTTGCCAAGGACGAGATCTCTATGTCAGCCAATAATGTCGATTGTCATACGACATCCAGTACTTCAAGGACAAGGTATTATGTGATGTTGCCCCACTGGATGTCTGTGATGTTCTCTTGGGCCTTCCATATATGTGGAAGCACCATGTTGTTTAGGAGTCTCGACCCCGTAGTGTCATTGTTACTTTGGGGGGTCATCTCTATAGAATAATAGAGGTAGTTTCGACTATTGTTCCACCTAAAAAGTGTCGCAAGGTAGTATCTCATACTGCAAAATTTAGCTTCTTCACAATCTGTTCAAAAGGAGAACAAAAGGACACTACAACCACTACAACCTTGCCCCAAGCACCTTCTATCCAAAAGAATTAGGTTGAAAAGGCTACAGAAAAGAGAAAAGATTCCTTTTCCACACCATCCTCTCATGTATCTCGACTTGTTGAACAACCTCAGCCTCAATAGGTTCCTGACATACTTTCACAAACTGAGCAACGCGATGTCTCCAACAATACAAGCAGCTCACCAAGATGCAGATCCAGCAAAATCTTTTCCCTCTCCCCCGGGAACTCAACACAATGGAAACCATTGCTTCTTAAGGAGGGATGATTGATCTAGGTGGATATCAGTGGCTAGCCACCTTTTCCAACTGGCTCAAAACAATTTTCTGGCAATTTTGGCAATTTACTATTTTTAGCAGGATTTAACTTCTGGGGCCATTTTGAGGACCCAAATGAAGGTTTTATAGATAGAGGTTCTCAATGATAGAAAAAATCATTATTGAGCCCCAAAAATAATCTCCTTAATGATACCTTTCCAACGAGCTATCATACGCCTAAAACGAAGATCGTATGCAAAAGTTACGACCCCGGGAAGTTGATGTACTCACTTACCCAAACGAGGCCCACATGACTTTTGTCGCTTCATCTCCTAGGGCTAGGTTTTTGGATGTCTAGGGGTTTTGGAATTCCTGCTTATTGTAAAAATGCCTTTAGATCCTCATTGTAATCATCTTCTTATGAATGTGAGTAGTCGTCACATCTCTTCTTAGAGATAAGTTGTCGCCATTCTAGCGAGTCTTTCACTCTGTATTTTTATAGTCTTTGTACATTTCTTTCATTAATAGAAATCATGTATTACTGTATATCTATGTTTATGGTTGCATATCTGATACATTTTTGTTATATTATTGAATATCTGTGATATCTCTGTGCATTTCTTTATTATATCTCTGATCTCATTTGATGCCAAAAATAATTCAGATTAGTGGTATCAGAATAGGCTGCTCTTGATCATTTTTTCAGTGCATGTCCTGGACAAGGTCCGAGTATAGAAAGTTGGGTCTCGAGCTTGTCTCTATTGAGGAAAATTTCTCTCTCACACACAAGAAACCCTCAATGGTGGAATAAAATAAAAATGACGGAGAAGACGATCCTATCAGTCTGTTTCTTGAGCAAGCTCTCATGCGAGAGAGGGACAAAATGATGGAGAATTTTTCCCACATCCTTGGATGCCCACAGATAGCAATAGGCACATCTTCATTAGGCGGCCACTTTGGAGGCACCTCTCCTTTCAAGGTACAAGTTAATTTTGATATTCCTATATTTCAAGGACAGATAGATGCAGAACCAGTAGACAAATGGTTAAATATCCTAGAAGGTTATTTCTATGTTCACAAATTTTCCGACAAAGAAAAGATCACCTCCGNTGGGATTTTTTTGTGGATGCGGTAAAGGAACAGTATTACCCTGCTGGAAACTATGAGGACCAGTACATGAGATGGACCACACTGTGGCAAGAGAGGTGCCAAGCATTTTCGGAGTTCACCAATACCTTACATACCTTGTGCACCAAGATAGGTATCAAAGACTCTGAGCGACATTTGGTTCTGAAATACCGGGGGTCCCTACACAAATACATCCAGGATGAAATGGATTTTATGGACATATCATCACTCGATGCTCCTTATCGATATGCTGTTAAAATTGAGTAGAAATTTAAGCACCGGAACAAATGGGAATTTGGGTCTGCAAATCTACAATAACCAAAGTATCATAAAGACGAACCTAACAAACAGTCTCCTGAAAACCAATCCAAGACACAGGAAAAGAAGGGTCACAGGAAGACAAAGAAGCACACCGCAAAATGGTGTGATTTCCACAAAATCCCCTAGCACAACACCAATGAATGTCGGTCAAAACATCATTGGTGGTTGAGATCAAAGACACGGAGCCAAACCTTGATTCTGAATCTGATTATGAAAATACTGGTAAAGGATAGATCAATGACGCAGACCACACTATTATTGTCGCAACCGCAACAATTCAACCAGAAGAACCAATAGATCCTGAAGAGGGGGTGTGTCTTTTTAATTCATATATGTGGGTGAAGGGGACCCCACTACATTTTATTGTTGATAGCGGAAGCCATAAGAACCTCATCTTAGTAGAGGTCATCAAACAGTTGGGATTTTCGGCAACATCGCACCTGCAGCCATATAACATCGGGTGGCTTCGACAAGGATGAGATCTTTGTGTCAACCAGAAATGTCGATTGTCATACAACATCCAACCCTTCAAGGAAGAGGTATTATGTGATGTTTCCCCACTGGATGTCTGTGATGTTCTCTTGGGCCAGCCATATATGTGGAAGCGCCATGTTGTTTATGAGTCTCGACCCTGTAGTGTCATTGTTACTTTAGAGGGTCATATCTACAGAATACCATAGGTAGTTCCGACTATTGTTCCACCTAAAAAGTTCCACAAGGTAGTATCTAATACTACAAAATTTAGCTTCTTCACAATCTGTTCAAAATGAGAACAAAAGGACACTGCAACCACTACAGCCTCGCCCCAAGCACCTTCTATCCAACAAAAGAAGGTTGACAAGGCTACGGAAAAGTGCAAATATTCCTTTTGCACACCTTCCTCTCATGTATCTCGACTTGTTGAACAACCTCAACCTCAACAGGTTCTTGACATACTTTCACAAACTGAGCAGCGCGATGTCTCCAACAATACAAGCAACTCACCAAGATGCAGATCCAGCAAACACTTTTCCCTCTTCCCTAAGAAATCAATGCAATGGAGACCATTTCTTCCTAAGGAGGGAGGATTGAAATAGGTGGATATTTATGGCCATCCACCTTTTCCAACTGGCTCAAAACAATTTTCTGACAATTTTTGCAATTTACTATTTTTAGCAGGTTTTAACTTCCGGGGCCATTTTGAGGGCCCAAATGAAGGTTTTTCAAGATATAGGTTCTAAAATATATCCAAATGCATTATGGATCTACAAAAATGAATCACCTCGATGATACCTTTACAACGAGCTATCACACGCCTAAAACGGATAACGTATGCAAAAGTTACGACTCCGGGAAGTTGATGTACTCACTTACCCAAACGGGGCCCACATGACATTTGGCGCTTCATCTCCTAGGACTAGGTTTTTGGATGTCTAGGGCTTTTGGCATCCCTTCTTATTGTAAAAATGCCTTCAAATCCTCATTGTAATCATCTTCTTGCGAATGCGAGTAGCCATCAAATCTCTTCTCAGAGATAAGCTTCCACCATTCTAGCGAGTCTTTCACTCTGTATTTTTATAGTCTCTGTAGATTTATTTCATTAATAGAAATCGTGTATTATTGTATATCTATGTTCAAGGTTTCATCTCTGATACATTTATGTTATATTATTGAATATCTGTGATATCTCTATGCATTTATTTATTATATCTTCGATCTCATTTCGTGCCGAAAATAATCCGGATCATCATGTGTTTTAACCCCACCAAAATCACCTTTTTTCGTTGAGATATTTTGTATGTTCGACGAAAACCTCGTCAGAAACCTAATTTTTTGAATGACCTCTTTAACAATATTTCTCTGTTGCTCCGTCAATAACCAAGGATGACTAGTATTTTGTTCACATCCATCACCATTAGAATTAATAATAACACTTTCAAATTATCTCTTTGTCAGTCTTTCCATCTAATGTTCGCCATAACAATTATGTTATGTTCTTCCCGATATGCATTGTATCAAACATATGAACTATTTGAAAGTGCTCGTAGTATGGCAATCCACTGAATTGCATTGGGTAACTTTTCATTCCTCGTGGAAGCCCATTTGTGCCTTAACGACATTCATGAAAAATCAAAAAATTGAAATTTACACTAATTAATGGGACAAAATGAAATTATTACTAATGAAATTAACCAAATAATTATATAATATTTCATACATAAATAATTTGTGTACCTTGATTATTTCTAATATATTACAACTTCCATAGGCGAGGTGCCATTCTTTGTGGTTTTTTTCCATTTTCTTCTTTACCATTGAATTTTTCTTTGTCTGTAGTTCGATAACTATGGTTCTTAGTCATAAAGTGCCTATACTCATCAAACACTTCCTTCCCTAAACTCCTTGAACGACGAGATTTTATCCTCAGACCAAAAACTGGGCATGAAAATTTACCCTTTTTTTGAAGACCTACAAGATATATGAATTAATGTAGCGTCAAATTAGAGTTACAATTTAAAATAATGAATGATATTTTCAATAAATATATATAATATTAAATCACAAAATAAAGTAACAATATACCACAAAAATGTTCTAACTCGGGAGCATCATGAATTGTACATGATAGTATTCCATGGAATTGAAATTGTTTTTGCCCTATTGGTCTAGAGATGTCATACATAGTGACGCCAACCCATAAATTCAACAACTCATCGATAAGAGGCTCAATATATACGTTCACATATTTAACCTGGTACCTACCTAATTGGTTTAACATACTTCATGATTAATTATACTCATCTAGATGTAGTTATATATAAAAGAAATAATTACCATGCACGAAAAAACAAATGAAATATTTTTTCATACTTTAAAGCAAATAAAAGATAACTAAATACCTGGAACAATCATTGCCAACATTGTGTTATCTCTCTTGATCGACATCCAAGGAGGAAGGTTATTGTTTATAACAAAAATAGTCCACACTGAGTACATATAACGAAGCTCTCCAAATGGATTGACACCATCAACTGCCAACGAAAGTCTGACATTACGAGGTTCTTCTTTAAAAATTGGCCACTTTTCTTCGATGCAAATAATTTCATAACCATCTACATGTATTTGAAGAACATCGTCTCGATTTCTGTTCTTTGCATGGAAATCCATAAAATGTGCTATACTTTGGCACTTGAACAACCGTTGGAAACCTAGAATTATCGGAATATAATGAAGAACTTTGCGAGGCACCTTATTTGACGCTTTATTGGTTCGATATCTACTTATTTGACATTGTGGGAATTCATTTTCTAATGCATATTGTCCATAATATATGATATGATCATTAGGACATGCATCAATAGCCTGATAGTCCATTCCAATTTCTTTCATAATCATGGATATTTTTCGATATATGCGTCGCAAAATATTTGACATCGGTAATAGAACTTCACGTAAAAATATACAAAATTCTAAACAATAAGTCAATGTAAACAATATTAATCATCAATATCCCATCCAATATACTAATTTACAAATTAGAAAACAATAGCAATATAGGAAAAAATTGAACATTTTAAGTATTCCTGAACATGAAGCCATAAATAATTAAAAAATTGAATACCTTAGTATCTGTGTGAGGCATGTTTTTGATAAACCATTCAAAACCTTTAGGTTCACCAACAACAATATAGCAGATAAAAGATTTGTTGTTGAGCCTTCATAAAGAGGTTGACATGACTTCTCGAGTAGATGATCAACATCATGACCATCATCCTGGTTGTCCTCATACATTGGAGAAAATATGTCTTGGATCAATCTATGTACCTCATCTTCATGATTTGAATCACTAACGTTATCTCCATCCATATCATCATTAATAACTTGATCAACAACTTCAATATTTTGATCTCGAAGTTCATCACCCTGTAAAGGAGTATTTCTGCTAGTACTTGGCAAATAACTCTCTGGAGGTGGACATTTTGGGGGCATCGTATATATATTTGAAAACAATGTAGAAAAGTTAGTGTGTATAGAAAATATAAAAATCCCGATAAGAAATATTACTAAAATTCATGACATGTTGATTATTATAGAGAATACATTAAATATTGAATCCTCTTACCAATGGGACAATAATCATAACCCCCTTATGCGTTCCCCTTCTCCCTATAATGTCTTTCAGCTGTTGTTATTAAAGTTCTTTATCTTTGCAAGCCTCTACAATCATAGCAAGGGAAATAACATTTTCCATCGCCCCTCGCCTCTAATTCCGCTCTTAACCAAGCAAGCTTCATGTCATTTTCGTTCATAGTGAAAAATCCTTGTCCTGACAAGTTATTTTCTTACCTACACCATACCAAACAATAAGTTGTCAAATTTTTATATTTTAGCTACTCCTTTTGATTATGATATGTTTATTTACAGTGACCTACAATCCTCAGAATTATTTCTTCTAAGACATTTTGACCTATTTTATTTATTTATTATCGATTAACTATTAAGATCAATATGCTTCAATTTGTACTATAGATCTGTAGTGTGTACTGAATCACCATGGAAAATAATTACACACCATTTAATGAAAGTGTTCAAAATTTCTCAAACTTGAATCACTCGAAACCATAGTACACTAGCCTCTAAGTTGTTTAGTAGACAAAATGCCAATCTTTGAAATTCACCACTAAAAAAAGAATGCCGACCACTTGTCATCCACAATTGGGTTGGGTTAGTTTAAATTATCATGTGTTGATTTGCATCTACATACAATGGTCTCAATTTTATTCTACTTACAGTGGTCATCATTTTATTTTCTAAGACACTTTGGCATGTTCTCATTTTTCATTGCCTGACTAGTAGATTTCATCATGTTATCGTAGATTTCGTCATGATTTTTTTATATTTTAGATACTCCTTATTAATAGTGTATAAACAAGTTACATCAACTACAAACTAAAGTTAATCACTGCATCTATAATTGTGTGTGATATAAAAAAATGAGAGAAACAACATCACATATAAGAAAAGGGTATGTGGATTTTATTGAGAAAGTTGAAACAAATATACTTTCTTTATATTGGAAGAGTATGGTATATAATCATAAGTTCATTTGTTAAAGGTGCTTATTCATAAGGCAAGAAATTTAAAGGTGGATAACCATAAGCAAATATGGTTGAAGGTGGTTAGTTAAAAGTGATTGTTATGTGCCTAATCACGACATAGATAACATCTTTATAATAAGGTCATATGTGTACACATGTTTCCTTTATATAATAACAACATATATACCTAACATAAGTTTAGGGTTAGTGTTTTTGTATATTGTTGTTATAAACATGAGTTTCCTCCCTATCTTATATATACCATAACTTATCATTTATCATTATAACAATCAACTTCAAGATTTTATTCATGGAGATTTCTTCCTTCATTTAAAAAAAATCAAAGACATGAAATATGGTACTACACATATAATATATTATCAAGAAAAAACAAATCTACATGAAATTTGGACATTTGAACAAAAATTTCCAAGTTAAATGAGTACATCAATAAAAAAAGAATACTAACCTTGCAAGTTCAAAATCTGAGCTATGTAGATCGAGAATTGGATTTGTTCAACTGATGGGTGACGGAAAAAATAAACAGCTCAAACAAAATCCATGAACAGTGTCGCAACTATAGAAATTGTGTCTCAAAGTCTCTTAAATTCAGGTATATGTAGATCAACTAGTCAACTAGCTTTTAACACTAACCAATGAGATAGGCAAAAATTTTGTGGAAATAGTGACAAACTTTCGTGGCAATAGCGAAGAAAATCTCGACCAAGTTAAAAAACCTATTCATGGAAATAGTGACGAAAATCCTGACCAAGTTAAAAAACCTATTCGTGGCTATATCGACGAACTTTCATGGAAATATCGACGAAAATCCTTCCCTATTTAAAAAAACATGAAAGTAATAGAAATGTGGAAAAATTTTGTGGAATAATCTGCCCATATGTAGTAGTGACTAGCATGCAATGAATGGTAAGAAACAAAAGTTGGCCAACTAATTTCTAGTAGTTTCTAACATGTATATTTGGAAAAACCATACATGGTTTATGGTTTTTGTTATGCCTATTTATTGAGTACTAGGGTTGGAGGAAAAAAGAGCGTGTGAGTTTTAACTTACTATTATGCTGCTAAAATTTCTCTGAAATATGTATGCTACTATTGAACACTATTGTTAACAACATGGAGGCTCTGTAATGTATTGTAACTATTTAGTTTCTAAATAATACATTGAACGTGCTTTAGAGTGTGGGGTTTTTCTTCCGACATGGTTCTCACCGAGAAATCATTGTCTAATGATTGTTGTTTCTATGTTGTTTACTACTGTAACTATTTTTGTTTAATGTATGCATATTGTTTTTTCATTGATTGGTGTAGGAAGTGTATTCCACGCCTCTACTTCCTTTCATTGGTATCAGAGACTAATCTCCTCGGATCCAATGTGTTAGGGACAAGGTTTTTTTATCTAATCTTGGTTTGAGTGGGAGCTTTCTCAAAATAAAATCTTGTAGAAGGGAAATGGTGAGCACATCCATATCAGAAATGGATATTTTTTTTTATATCCCCAATAGAATGGGATAAGATATTATGTCCTTCTGTGCAATGAATTTTATTGAGGCTCTAATTTGGTTGAAAATTTTTCACAAATAGTTTGCAAGTATTCTACTAATATACATTTTGTCAAACATATTACATGTAATACAAATACACCAGAAATAAAAGGTACAATAGGTGGTATTTTATTATGAATGAAGATCTGAATAAAACAATCCAATGGATACTATGGAAGCTATAATACATTAATGGAAAACACACAATACGAGCCAAAATAACCTGGAAGCATGCCATGGCCTCCTCAACATACGAGATCAAATCCTCCAAGTACCACAACCTCTCCAGGAAAATCACTACAACCCAAAACTAAAAACAAACACAAGATGAAGTTCCAATGAAGATATTGGATGGATCCTCCTCCTTGTCTAGCTAGGGTGGATATTTCACCACCGAAACAAGACCAACAATGGAAGAGTTTTTATAAACCCTGACGAAACAATGGCTCCAAGAGCATTGTTATCACCATAAAAATTTTTTGTGAGAAATCGCGTTTTCAAGACTTAGCAATGCGCTAAATTGAGGTGAATGCATGACAAACTAGAGGACAGGGATAAATCTGGCGGAACAAGGCTATATCTGGTGGGAACTGAGGTGACGGGACCTGACACATCACAGATCTTGATGCTCCCTAGATCGACGGTTGAAGATCCTTTTGTGGGGAGGAGTTGTGCGGAGGATAATTCTTGAAAGCAGGTCGAAAAATAAACCACGATTTTGGGTCGGGACCACGTGGTGTCATTGGGTGCATTTTGGGGCGAGAAGCAGGTTTCCACAAACCACTTCCTCGAACCCTCGAAATTGAAAAGTATATAAAAGGGGTGCTTGTTGTTTATTTTATTATTTTTCAAATACTGGAACATTTGAAAGTTGGCGTAACCACTCCATTCAACTGAAGATTAATAGTATGCCAAGCCCACACCTTTTCTACTCATTTACAAGTACTTTTCATTGCGACCACCGACCCTATCATAATTTTAGTAACATATCAAGACTCCGTATCAAATGAAGAATCCCTAATTGACCGAGATTCATATGTGTTCGACACTGAAATCACCATTTCGCCCATCTCTATGTCTAGAGATAATTTGTCCTATCATGTAGGTAAGAAGATACCATTCCTTGAAGTAGTCCAGGACACTATAGTCCCTTACATCAATGAGTTCTCTTTCCCTTTTCCCAAATTCATAGGCTGGTGTGCAGAACAGTATTCACAGGAAGAGAAATTCATCGCCAATAAACAGGGGTCCAAGGTCCTCTATAGGGTAGAGAGTCTATAAATTTGAGGTGCCCTCAACATACCAGATTCCTTCTCCACAATGTTTGAACCATTCGAGGAAGAAAATATAATTAGGTTTTATAGGGAATGTTCTTCAGAAGTCAAAGACCTATTTTTATAGACAATTGTCAAACCAGAGCATCTTTTTGAAAGTTTTTCTTTGCCAATGAGTGTTAGTGTCATGGTTATTGAGGTCCAATGGGTCTATTCTCTATTGAGTCAAATTTTAGGTCTAGATAATGACAAGCATGTGGTCGAGGTCATGTTTGGTTTTATGTTACCATTTTTTCAATCAGAGTCTAGTCTGTCAGTCCGTGTCAGCTTCTATCAATTCATAGCTGATAATATCCACAAACAACTAGTGAATTTTCGATCACTAATACATTTTAGATATTACACATACTTGCTGAAGATTTTCCTGGAAACAAATAAGAGATATTTTCTTGAAGAAACATTCATATCAAGTGAATTTAAAAGGATCGCATTGCTCATTTTCATCAACAAAGTCATTTTCAGGGTTTAGATCTTGATTTTCAACATTAGCCTACCAAGAGTCCTGGATGACATGAGGAGCTATTTATAGCCAAATACAGAAAGCAAGGTAGGGTATTGGGTACAGTTCATGCATTCAATAATGGTCTAGGCTTATGATTGTCATGAATCCCCCTATCTTCTGCCTATTTTTCTAACACCCAAAGTCTTTTCCCTTGAATTCATCAGGCAAAGAATCATATCAGAGATAGAGCATTTCATAAAATTTCACAAATCCTCCAACCTCAAATTCCCTTTTATCATTGGACCCTTCATTTTCAAGACTAGATCATGCTTATCTCAGATCCAAGCAAAGCTCAAAGAGTTTGGTTTTTCAAAACTATAGAGAATAATATATGATCCACATCATATCATATCCAAGAGAATACTGATGAACAAACATGCCCCTTATGAGCATGAACATTTTGAGGGTTTTGACAAATTGGAAAATCTAGAAGTTTGTGCTGATATGGAAGAAATATTGCAACCAAATCAAACACAACATGTGGAGGCAACCCTACAACAAACACAAACATATAAAACTCCTCATAATCTTATAGTTAAAGTCCCCAAAATAAGTGTTTAGAACAAGAGAAGTAGTTCAAAAGCCATGGGCACCAGTGGTCAATAGACTGCCCTTAAGAAGATGAAGATCACACAATCCCCACATATAGTGGATCTAGAGGAGGAAGAGCCTAAATAACAAGTGAATATGGATATGGTGGAGAGTGGTACTAGCACTATAGAAGTTGAAAAGGGAATCAATCTCCAAAGTGAAGACAATTGAAGAACTTTTAGCAGCAAAAAACACATCTTTGATAAGACATATGGAGAAACTTATCAATATAAAGAGGATTTGGAAAAACAATTTGTTGAGAAAGGAGATATGGCTATGGGTGAGATGAGGGAGTTAGTCCCTGAAGTTGAAAATATTTCTCAGTACATGTCTTCTATATTCACAGTAAGAGATATAAAGAAGAGGACATTCAATATAGCAGTTGTAGATGAAAACAAAGTATTTGAGATCAAGATAAAATATGACAATATCAGTGCTCTAGACAAATTCAAATTCCACATGAATACCAGTGATATGTTGTATTATGATTACTTGTGTCTAATTCTGAAGAATTCAAAGCTGTCAACTTATGCAATAAATTTGGAAGGGAATTTGAGGCAAGAAAAGGCATCGAATAGAGCTTGGAAAACTCAGGTCAATAGGCTAGAATATGAAGGCCCTCGGGGAGTGAAATCCTCATTGGATGAAAAGGAAAAGATGATTCAAATCTTGAAGAAAAAACTAAAAATTTATTCCATCGAGCATCTACAAACAACAAAATTGGTTTCTCTAGAACAGGAAAACGAAGCATTTCGACAAGAGGCATTGAACTACAAGGCTAAGGTATTATAGCTAGAACAAGAAAAGGTGAATTAGTTACGAGGACAAACATAATTATTGAACACGACTGTATTTTTACCTTGTACTATAGAATATGGGCCAAGCACTGAAGGACTTGTCCAGGATATGTCACAAGTTAGCCTGAAGGTAGGAGAAATCAAGGGATTAAAGGGAGACATAGAAAAATTGAAGAAGGAAATGAAAAAAAAAGATGAAAGGATGGCTCAATTTCAAAAGGAAAATCAATCTTTGCAAGAGAGGATAGACAAGCTGAAAATAAGATTGAGAGGCAAAAGACTATTGTAGGGATCCAAACATATCATCTAGGATTCTATAACTGTTGAAGTTGCCAAGTTAAAAGTGTACTTAAACTTCATCAATGATAAAGACAACATGACCATCACAGTGAGAAGCATGTGCACTATTGTAAATGAGACCTTAGCAAAGAAACAATCAGAGTGGGCCCAAATTCCATAAACCTACTAAACTCGATCCCTACTGTAGAGCTTCATACCATTGGGGTCAAATATAGGATTACATTGATCATCTGATCTAGGAGGGTTATTGCCAAACATAACCTGCTAAAATCAGTCCAAACTAAGACCACACAGATGGAGCAAACTTCACAGGAATTCAAGGATCTGTTTGAAGAGTTGTTCATCAAAGTCCTTCCACCATTTTGGGATGGAAAAGGAAAATTATATGATCAGGAGAAATACAAATCTCACCTCACTTAATGCAGAAAAAATCACTCCAAGTTTGAAGTACTGGAGGAAAACTTGAAAAGCGCAACCCTTGTTGAACATTTGATTAAAGATTTTGAGATTTTGAATCAGTTCAACACAATGACGATTGGACTACCAGTCATGACATATGACTCATGCATTGACCTGTAGATCCTAATCAAAGAAATGATGGACTATTATATCCCTTCTGAATTGAAATGGAAGGAGATAGTAGGGCTGGGTAAAACAAAATTAAGTTTCCCAGGGTCCATCAAATGATGTCCAGGTGTCACTGAATATGGCAGATCAGACAGAAGAACAGAACAAATGAAGTGGCAAAAGAAGAAGTTGAAGCTTCATAGGAATCGGCAGTTGGATCATGAAACGTTTTCATGTTAATCATTGTAATCGGTTCCCATACCAAAACTGCCATTTGTAATTATTGTAATCAATTTTAGAAGATGAAACGTTTCAATTCAGCTATTGTAACCAGTTTCTAACTAAAGGAACTTGAATTGTATAAGTATTAGAAGTTCCAAATGTATTAACATTGGCAGAAGTGTAAGGGAAGAATTTTATTTGTTCAGAACTTATTGTAATTTTCTGAAGTTGAATTGAATACATATGCAGAAGTCTTTGAAGTTTCCATGAAAAGATTCTATTGGTGGTGATATGAGTTTGTCTTCTTTCTTTGTATGTATTTCCTGTATTTCTGATTTCATTTTCACTGTCTTCTATTTAAATTGGATAGTCAAAGGCCCATACTTCATCTTGTGATGCTCTCAGCTCAAGCAATTTAAACTATGTTAAGTTCTTCCTATCTAATTCAGAATTCATTTATTTAATGCTCTGATGCAGTTACGTCTTTTGTTTTTCTCCTACACTCTGCAAATTTAAAAATTATAAATTAGATTTATTGCCTCATTTAACCTTTATCCTCTTGATGTTTCTACATACAAGTCATTGATTTCATTCATTGTTAGAAGTTTGACTCCATATCCCTAAGTGTCCCTCCCCTTCCTTGCCAACAAATTTATAAAAAGACCCCAAAACAACAAAACCTAGCCATTGATTGTTAAATAAACACCAAGTGACACTAGAGATCCCTCTATGAGCTGAAAATGATAGTACTCATCTCTAAAGTTGGTTTGTAGTTTACCTCTATCATTTGTTTTATCAACCGAACAAATTTACAGAGTCCTAACAGACTGGCGCCGCTACCAGGGATCGAAAGTGAAATCTTCCCTGGGAAAATAATGACATAAATATTTAGATATGATTCCTGATGGTGACAGTGAATCAAAATCCTTATTGGCTGAGACTTAAGTTACCCTAGTGACTCCATTACACAGAGACCAGTAGCACAAAGTAGTTTGAGCTAGAAATCCTAGCTCCCAAGAGAATTCACACCAGGAGAAACCCATACCCATAAGAAATGATTCATGTGTCTGATCCTGAGAAGATTGTACACAAAAGAAAAGAAAACCAAATAATCCCAATTTTTGTTTAGACAGATATCTATCCTTACCCAAAGAAGGATTAACAAGCATTGAAGACCTTAATTTTGATGTGAAATTTGAGCAAACTATGTTCATAACTAAATCTAAGTCTTGTTTGAGTGAGATCATCTTTGATAAGAAGAGGTTCCAAGATTTAATTTTAGCTTCCTCTACCAAACCTATTGTGATTAGTACTTAGAACCAACAACCACTTAAATTCCTTACAATAGCCATGGCAGCTAGGTTTTCCCTTCTTGTTCTTCCTTCTCAATTACATGATTTTCCCTCGGAGTATAATCTAAGGATTAAGCTGTATTCAGCCCAAAAACATCTAGAATAGTTCAATGATTTTATAGACTTAGAATAAGTGGATTTTGAGGATGCAAAAATGAGGTTGTTTGCACAAAGTCTTGCAGGAAAATTCAGAAAGTGGCTCATATCTCTCCCAGCAGCCAGTATCATAAATTTTGAAGCCTTTGAAACCAGTTTTCTTGCAAAGTGGGGTGACAAGAAAAACCTCCTTTAGTTGTTAAATCAATATAACAACATGAGGAGGTCACCTAATGAAACAATGGATGCGTTTTCAACCATATTTACAAAGTTCTATAATTTAATCCTTGGTGAGGTAAGCCCCCCTCTTAGAGCTGCTCAACTTAGATATGTTGATTCCTTTAAAAGTGATTTTGATTTGTTGTTGAGGGAAACAATATCTAATTCATTATATGATATGATGAATGATACAATCGAATTTGAAGTGAATCTAATGGCCTTGGGAAATATCAAATCTAACTCTGACAGAGACATGAGAAAGGTTCAAGATAAGGCACAATCTTCAACCTCACAGTCATCAGAAGAAAGGTTTGAAATGATGATGAAGACCATGGAGAAACTGATGGAGAGAATGAATTTAGATAATAAGCCTAACACCAAAGAATAAGATGATGTTCCACCTAGGAATCAGAGAATACCAGCAGTCCCACAAATCAGACAAAGATATCAGAGGAATCAAAGGAATCAACAAATAAGACATCCTTTTCAAAATAATTATGTAAGTGAGAATTATGATGAAAATTTTGAAGACAATATGAATTGTTGTGATGCTAATGAAACATAGGTATTTTTGACTAAATAAGAACATGACCAATGCATGGATGCAAATGAAATCTTCATGCGGGAGGATGAGGAAAGGTTGTTAGTGGAAAAAGAAGATTACCAAACAGGGCTGCAGAATGCTATCATGCAATTCCAGAAACAATATAGTCTTTGAAACAAAAAGGTGCCTACAAATCCTCCAAAGGGAAAGATCACCAAAGAATCTCAGAATAACATACCTTCCTCAAGTCATCCTAAAAAGGACTCTGCTACAAAATATGTTGTGGACAAAGGAAATAAGAAGGAAGAACATCAGAAGAAAGTGCCTGAAGCAAGAAAGGAGATAGTCATAAAAGTGGTAGAGAAAACCTTATGTTCTTTTAATTTTGAAAGTTAAATGGCTAAGATCAAAATATTTGTACCTTTCAACGAGTTGATAAAGAGCAATGAATATAGAAATTAGATCATCAAGATGCTCGAGATGGAACAAACTTTTGACACTTTGAACATACAAGATGATCATCCTGCCATCTTGTTTGGCCCACGTGTAGAGGAAAGTAATGATGCTGATGAGGTCCCCCCTTTCTATGTTAGTATGAAGATCCATGATATGACTCTGGACAATGCTATGTTGGATTTACGTGCATCCCATAACCTTCTTCCCAATGTGTTTTTTGGCCCTTGACCAAGTTTTGGAGAACCTTGGTCATGTTTGACCAATTTTGGGACTTCGACAGGGTGGTCAAAGGCAGAGTGCAAGGCAAATTAGAGATCATGGGATCTCGTCCCCTTCTTAGGGAATTTTTGGGTTTAGGGTTTATGTAACGGGTATGGGATGTTGGCCCATGGGTTTACCCATGTTTAGGCCCCCTTGTAATGTATAAATATAAATCTAGGCAATGTAAGTAAGAGATACCTAGATGTGTAATGGGGCTAGTGAGATAAGTGCAAACAGTTGTAGATGCTTCACGCATACTGTGTGTTAACAACTTGCATAGCTAAGTGCAAGTGATTGTAAGAATATTGTGTGCAGATTGTAAGAAGGCTTTGTGCTTAAACCTAGATCGGGGAAGGAGGATATGGCGAGGTACGCGTAGATCTCTTGTCCTATGCGGAGTGGGTTCTTGAGGCTCTGTTCTTGTAGAAGATTGAAAGAAGACAATAAATAAGAGAAGATTTGGTGGATTTAGCCCCACACTAAGGTGAACCACGTATATCCTGTGTTGTGGTTGCTTTGTGCATTATAGTTGTTATGTTATTGATGTGATGTATGCTTATTGCAATGATATATGTTAGATGCATCTGATATAATAGCTTAGTTCTTAGTAATGTGAATGAATGATAGATATGATCTATTTCTATGTGCTAAGTGTTGGATGTATTAGTCCTTTTTAATACTGGGCTAGTCTATAACTAGGGTTTTGACCTAAGTTGTGAATAAGAGTTAAATAATGATGAATATGAACTATTAAGTGCTCTGTTAGTGTTGTAATCATAGATATGTGTCCCATCTAGGTTGTATACACTTGAGTCCTGCAACCACGCCCACCTCTACCTCAGGTGAGACTTCATCTGCTTCGTAGGTGTTGCCGAAAAGGGTCTATAGTTAGGGTTTTTTTGGTGCATTATTGAAGCATTGAACCCTGGATCTACCCCTATGCCAACAAATGGTTCTGTTGTCGGGACCTGAAGCTATGATTATCGGGAACTAAAGAAAATAAATCTTTGTGTGTAGGTATGTTTCTTTAGTGCACCGTATTCTACTTGACTGCGAAGCTCTGTGCTAAGAAAGGAATCAGATACAAAGAAAAGAGGTAAGATCTTAAATCTTTGTGCTTTGAGAAAGGTAAGATAAGTGAAAATTTTTGTTTCGAAAGAATGGATCTAGGTATGTCTAATATATTTTTTCCTAGTCTAAAAACTAGGGCACATCTAGGAGAAAGAAGATTGGATATGAGTAGATATGATAAGAATACTGAAAGATATGTTATTCCTCTGCATAGAAAGAATGTTTGGACTAACAAATGGATGTAGGATCCTAGAAATAATTTTTTGCAGGTTAGTTACTTTGATCCCAGTGTGCAGTACAGGAAAGGTTGGGGGTTATTTAAAAGAAAGAGAGGATTAACTCTTTGCTATAGTTACAGAAGACCAGGACATATTGCTAAGGAATGCCCTGGTAGAGGTCCTAGTTGTTTTTTTTGTAAATATATGGACCATGAAGTTTTGGATTTCCCTAGAATGATTGCTAAAGTTGAATGAATATGAGACAAGAAAACCATGAGACAGGCCAAGAAACTAAGGATATGATATAACCCCAGAAATAATCAGAGACTATTATTACATATGAAAGAAACCCTTAATGATCTTAAAAGAGGAGTGCATAGAAACAAGACTAGGAGACTTAGACATAGACTGTGTTCTAGATGAGGAAACACAAGTGAATATCATGACAGAAAGAACTTGGGGAATTTTGGGAAAACCTACTATGATTCCTTCATTAGGAGGAATAGGATTATTTAGAGGAAAGATGATAACCCTATGTGGAAGAGTTACCTAGACATCTATGAGTGCTCATGGAACTTCGACAGAGGAAGAATTTGAGATCATTAAATTTGTTAAGAACAATGCCCCATTTGTTATTTTGCTAGGAAAAACCTGGATTGAAAAAGATTAGATACGGAGGAAACAAGAAGAGGAGAATCTAGAATAGAAAAAGAAAGAACTAAGAGATTGCATGGCTTGGAGAATAACGCACTTACTGGAAAAACAAGAGGACTAGTCAAAGCTACTGAGGACCAGAGATCTGGATGTCGAAGTTGAAAGAACACAATAAGATTGGAAACACTTGTCTGTACAAGAGAGTAGAGAAGATACCCTAGAAAGAGAAGAAGTATTACCCTCAAGAAATACCCTCCATAGTGCGAAGTTACTATGACAAGAGGAGATAAGAACAATAATGGAAAGAAGAAACCAGTGACTCATATTATAGTAAAGAAATCCAGAATGCTCAACAAGAAGAAAGGAAAGTTAGAAAAGTTACAAGAAGTTCCAGGGAGGACTTCACAGAAGGAAGGTTTGCAGAAATGGAACTTCGTCAGGATATAAGAACAGTGAATATTGACACTTCACCACAGTGAAACAATATGACCATTGGAGGCATCTCGACCATTAGCCCGATGCTTTAGAATGGCTTGAACCGTACTTATGTCCAGAAAGATCACCATTAGACCATTGGGACTGTGCCATAATGGATGGAATTGCATTGATTGAAGTGTTCCTACCTGTTGGAGGAGTCTGTTACGACATTGTCTATTTATCCCATTGAGCGTTGCACTGAGAACACTTTTTCCAATTGTGATTATTTGAGCCCACAGAGAACTAGTTTCTTTTGCGTAGAGCCTATTTGAGACCTCACCACCCATTCTATTACATTGAGTATTTGATCACCGACCTGATATACCTGATTTTGAGAATGCATGTCGGGTGACTTCAACAAAGTAGAGAAATCTATTTAAGAGATCCTCATAGACCTCATGACTGAGAAGGTCATGTCTATAGGAGTCCAAGCTTCATCGACAAGAGGAGTGCATGCATCCCTATCGAATTCTCGTTGATCTGGACCATCCCAAGCTACGACAGAGAAACGAACCAAACATCATGATGACTTGGTGAATGCAAAGCTCATCCCATCTATCCTACCCGATTATATCCCACCCCTTGTTGGTGTGGTGAACCATGACAGTTTCCTGAGGGACTTCAACCTTGATCGATGCATACTTTCTGAAGGGAATACGCGTAGTTGGACTGCAATTAGGACAAATCATGACATTGAAGATTAGTGACTTCAACTTGGGAGATCGCAAAAACCATGGAATGCTCGCCCCACACAAGTACTTAACGATGAATAAGGGGAAGAGGTCAAAGATCATCCCCCAGTTGTGAACTATGGACATCGCGAGGTCCACTATCTTGAACGTGATGCAGATACCACACTTTGGAAGGAATCAGGAGGTTAACACATGCATTAAACTAATTTTGTCTTTCTTCCATGGTGGCTATCTATGGCTAGACAGAAGCATCACCGTATATCCGATGTTGATCCATTGGATCACCGGATTAAGCATGCAAGGACCAGACCCACAAGAATTTTATCCAGGGAAGGCTACAGATCACGCCCTAGCGCAGGAAATTAAAGATACCTATGGCGATGTGGAAAAGGGGAAGCGAGGCTACAAGGTAGCCTCCATTCAGAATGGCACAATGTGCCTAGCCTTCCATTTGATCGTTGGTAAGCTAGTAAGGAAGAACAGACCCACACAAGTCACAGGGTTCATTGTTAACCTCGTGGGAAAATACGTGGAAGGGATACAAATGAATTGGGCAAGCTACCTCGTCAACCAGTTAGAGAAAGGCTATCACGAAGCTCAGGATCAGTTCTATGAGTTCCACTTCAGTTGACTGTTGATCCTCATCACTTTGATTGCTTGGGAAATGCCAGAATGTGTGACCTTCCCTAAGATTGATCCATCAGAACCCTCAGTTGCGAAGTTCACCACGCTCTGGTATTCAAGCGACATGAAGAAAAAATGGTAGTCTAGCACGATGTTCCAAACCTACTACCTGCAGTTGAAGAGGTCTATTGAGTCTTTCCCTCAGATGATGTCGAACACCCTACACAGGTTCAGACCATTTGTGAAGTTCTGCGTAGATAAACATTTCATTTATATTACTACCTACGGAGATGAACACAAAGAAGGGCTGCAGAGTTACTGTAAACTCACATAGGAGGACATGGAATAAATCACTAAGGAATGGCCTATAGAGTTCCTTATACCAGTCGACTAGGAATAACTGTCTGACCCCAACCTCATCAGAAGTCTGGTGGTTACTTGCAAAGAGTATGATGCACCTAGCAGTAGCATAAGGAAGAAAAAGGAAGAGGTATAGGACATGAACATTGCATCAAAAGAGACTTCTTCAGACTCACCTAGAGGGGGAGGTGATGACGAAGTAGACAAAGAAGAAGACAAAGGAAAGGAAGAAAAGAAGAAAAAAGGTGAAGTAACACCTCCTAGGGACCCTATTGATGAAACTGAGACCTCCAAGAAAATAAAGTTTCCCCCCACTAAACCTACATTGCATAAGAAGTCCAAATCTAGTAAACCACAGATGCAGACTGTGTTCATGATGGATGACATAGAGTTCATCATCGTCGTTGTCTCAGATACCTCAGAAGATATATTATAGTGCAAAGAATCCAAACACGATACCATGTATGAAATAATTGAAGCAGAGCTAAAAGGGGTACAACAAGCCCTCTACTCTAGCTGCACAATGTCTATTGCACCCCCACCATCATAAGGAACGGAGTTGGGAGATGAGCCTACCCAACTATGATGAATAGTAGATGCAACCGAATCTTGCCTTCATCGTGTTCAGGAAGAAAAAGAGTAGGCCACAAAGGCCTTAAATAAATAAAAAGAGGAATCTAGAGAACAATGTCGGGTTGTGCAATAGGAAAAAGATGACATCCAAGCCAAGTTTGTAGAGCATAGAGAGCAGATCCAGAAGGAGAAGGAACAACTTTTCGCAGAGCAGATTGGACTTAAAGAGGCATTCACTATATCACTTCGCTCCGTGACGGGCTTAGAACAAATGGAATAAGACCCAGTGGAAAGACAAGTAGGGAAGCTTGCCGAAGCCATTCAACAACTCCAACAGAGGATAGTAGAACTAGAGTTACGAGTAGTGCCAAGCACTCTACAGGAAGTGTGAGACCAGAGAGAATAAATTTCCCAAAGCGTGATCCATATAATTAAGGAATGGGCCTTAGAATGTTATCATCTCAGTAGTCGAAGTGCGCAAACTTAAGAACGCCTTGTAGAGGACCCTGAACTAAGGACACTAGAGCCAAAGCTTTAGGAGGCCAAGCAACAAGAATCAATGGTGCAAGCGTAGTTGAAGCCACTACCAATAGTTGAGAGGATGAAAAAATTTTAGGAATAAAGCACAGTTCAACAACAAGTCCATGCCATACAGAGTAAGGTCATGGAAGTGACCCAGTGACTCCAACCAGTGCAAGATGCAACTTGTATACTTTTTGAGGAGATTCAAGGATGACGTGAAGAATTGGAACAAGTGGTCACAACAGTGGAACAACTCTTGGAAGGACCTATAATGAAGAAGGTTATTCAAGATTTCTCCAAGAAGGAGACTCTAGTGAAGCAACAGGTCGAAGCAACTTGAGCTAAGCTCGAGGAATTTGAGGTAGATTTACCCAGATCAGAGTGACTCGGGACTAGTCACATGTGAGTGTTGGGGGCTTGTTGTACCTTGACCAAGTTTTGGAGAACCTTGGTCGTGTTTGACAAATTTTGGGACTTCAATAGACCGGTCTAAGGTGGAGCTCAAGGAAAAGCAGAGATCATGTGACCTTGGCCCCTTCTTAGGGAATTTTTGGGTTTAGGGTTTATGTAATGGGTATGGGATGTCATCCCATGGGTTTACCCATGTTTAGGCTCCCTTGTAATGTATAAATAGAAAGCTAGGCGATGTAAGTAAGAGAGAACTAGACGTGTAATGTTGTTGGTGATATAAGTGCGAACAGTTGTGGATCCTTTGTGCATACTGTGTGTTAAGAACTTGCAGAGCTAAGTGCAAGTGATTGCAAGAAGCTTGTTTGCAGATTGTAAGAAGGCTGTATGCTTAAACCTATATAGGGGAAGGAGGATATAGCGAGGTGTGTGTGGATATCATGTCCTATGCAGAGTGGGTTATTGAGGCTCTATGCTTGTAGAAGATTGAAAGAAGAAAATAAATATGAGAAGAGTTGGTGGACGTAGCCCCACACTAGGGTGAACCATGTATAGTGGTTTCTTTGTGCATTGTAGTTGTTATGTTATTGATGTGATGTATTCTTAGTGAAATGATATATGTTACATGCATCTGATATAATAGCTTAGTGCTTAGTAATGTGAATGAATACTAGATCTGATATATTTCTATGTGCTAAGTGTTGGATGTATTAGATCGTGTTGAATACTGCATTGCTCTGTAACTAGGGTTTTGACCTGCGATGTGAATAAGAGTTAAATACTGATGAATATTAACTGCTAAGTGCTATGTTAGTGTTTTAATCATAGATTTGTGTCCCATCTAGGTTGTAGAAACTTGAGTCTTGCAACCACCCCAGCCTCTACCTCGGGTGAGACTTCATCTACTTTGCAGGTGTTGTCGAAAGGGTCAGAAGTTAGGTTTTTTTTGGTGTGATGTTGAAGCATTGAACCCTGGGTATGCCCCTGTGCCAATAGTGGTAATGGACTAATTGAGCCTAGACATCACAAAGCATTACAAATATCATTTCTCCTTTGATTCAAGGAAGGTGAAGTGCCCAGGCCTAATCAAATATCTGGTGGTAGCTTTGTCTCAATTTCCAGCAAAGAATATGGTCATGGATGTAGTGGTTGTTGATATCCCTCCCAAAATTTTCATGTTGTTATCTAGGCCATGGGCTACAAATTTGAAAGGAAATCTACAGATAGATATGTCATATGCCACCATCCCAATCTTTCATCAATATAGGAGATTGTACAGGGAGTTTTTGCTCAAATACATGGTTAGTAACAAGGCCCAGCCAAATAACCACCCCATATACTCCATGGAGACTGAGATGGGTTCCTTCATTTTATTCAATGATTTGTGTTTTGAAGAGAAAGGGATAGAGATTGATATGGTTGCCAAAGACAAATTTGATGAACATATTGACAAAATTTTAGAACATTAGGACAGCGCAGAGAATGAGATGT
>JASDQU010436726.1:27582-52219 GCA_032191745.1 Picea mariana
TAGAGAAACCTGCGAACATCTCGCACCCTAGCTATAGTGAAACCTGTGTGAATGGTTCATTCTCGCACCCTGCCTATATAGCAACCTGCAAAATTCCTTTTTTATAAGGTTTTTACATAGGAAAATGAAACTTCTTTTCTCAGGAAAAGTTCTTCTCTCTTCTCTCTTTAGGAACTCAGGCCACTGACCCCTCTGAAGGCAACATATAGGTTTACATCATTAACAATCATAGGGATGACGAAAATAATGTATAACAATCACCCTTTCCATTCATTGTATATAACCATTTTATTTTTCAGTTGAAGCAGTTGGAATTAAATCAACAGAAATTGAAGCCCGAAGTGAAGACCCTAAGTTATGATAAGTAGATTTTGAGTGTTGTGAATAAGATGTTGGTAAATTCAGTTTCATGATTCAATTAAAGACCGGTGGGTAGGCACTCTATATACCGTTCTTTTCTACCTCACTGGGAGGATAGAATCTCCAGTTGGAGCTCATGTTATCACCATAAAAAACAATTGTGCGAAATCGAATTTCCAAGACTTAGCAAGGTGCTAAATTGATGTGGAGGCATGAAAAACTAGAGGATAGGGATAAATATGGTGGGAGGAGGATACATATAGTAGGAACTGAGGTGATGGGACCCGACACATTGCAGATTGTGATGCTACCCAGATCGACAGTTGAAGATCCTTTCAGGGGGAGGAGTTGCATGGACGATAATTCCTGAAAGCGGGCCGAAAAATAAACCACGGTTTTGGGTTGGGACCATGTGGCACCACTAGGTGAATTTCGAGGTGAGAAGCGGGTTTCCCCAAACCACTTCCTTGCACCCCCAAAATCGGAAGTATATAAAAGGGGCGCTTGTCATTTATTTTATTATTTTTCAAATACTGGAACGTTTGAAAGTTTGCACAACCACTCCATTCAACTTAATCTCAAAAATACGCCAAGATCACGCCTTTTATGCTCATTTACATGTATTTTTCATCGCCACCATGGACCCTATCATAATGTCAGTAATAGAGAAAGACCCCGTATCAAATGAAGAAGCACTAATTAACCAAGATTCATATGTGTTCGACACTGAAATCACCATTTCTCCCATCTTTGTGTCCAGAGATAATTTGTCTGATAATGTAGGGAAGAAGATACCATTCCTTAAAGCAATCTAGGCCACTATAGTCCCTTACATTGTTGAGGTCTCTTTCCCTTTTCCGGAATTCATAGGTTGGTGCGCAGAACAATATTCACAGGAAGAGAAAGTCATTGTCAATAAACAGGGGTCTGAGGTCCTGTGTAGGGTAAAGAGTCTATCAATATGAGGTTCCCTCGACATATCATATTCCTTCTCCATAGTTTCAGAACCATTCGAGGAAGAAAAGGTAATTAGGTTTTACAGGGAGTGTCTGTCAGAAGTCAAATACTTATTTTTACAAACAATTGTCAAACCAAAGCATCTTTCCGAAAGTCTGTCTTTGCCAATGAGTGTTAGTATCATGGTTATTGAGGACTAATGGATATGTTCCCTACTAAGTCAAATTTTAGTTCTAGATAATGGAAATCATGTGGTTGAGGTCATGTTGGGTTTTTTGTTGGCATTTTTTCGGTCAAAATATAGTTAGTCAGTCCGTGTCATCTTCAATCAATTCATAGCTGAAAATATCCACAAATAATTAGTGAATTTTCGATCACTAAGACATTTCACATATTACACATATTTTCTGAAGATTTTCCTGGAAACAAATAAGAGAGAGTTTCCTAAAGAAACATTCATATCAACTAAATATAAAAGGATCACATGGCTCATTTTCATCAACAACGTCATGTCCAAGGTTTACAACTTGATTTTCAACACCAGCCTACCAAGAGTCCTTGATGACATGAGGATCTATTTACAGCCAAATCCAAAAAACAGGGTAAGGGACTAGGTATTGTTCATGCATTCAATAGTGGTCTGGGTTTATGGTTGTCATGAATCCCCCTATCTTCTACCTATTTTTATGACACACAGAGTCTTTTCGCTTGAATTCATTAGGAAAATAATCATATTAGAGACAAAGCATTTCCTGAAATTGCACAAATCCTCCAAATTAAAATTCCCTTTTATCATTGGACCCTTCATTGTCAATACTAGATCATGCTTAACTAAGATCCAAGAAAATCTCAAAGAGTTTGGTTTTGCATAGCTACAGTGAAGAAGATATGATCCACATCAGATCATATCCAAGAGAATACAGATGAACAAACATGCTCCTTATGAGAATGAACATGTTGAGGGTTTTGACAAATTGGAAAATCTAGAAGTTTTTATTGATATGGAAGCAATATTGCAACCAATTCAAACACAGAAAGTGGAGGCAACCCTCCAATATACTCAAACACAACAAACTCCTGATAACATGATAGTTAAAGTCCCCAAATTCAGTGTTTACAACAAGAGAAGTAGTTCAAAAGCCATGGGCACCAGTGATCAATAGACTACCCCTAAGAAGATGAAGATCACACAATCCCCACAGATAGTGGATCTAGAGGAGGAAGAGCCTAAAGAACAAGTGAATATGGATATGGTGGAGAGTGGTACCCACATTGTAGAAGTTGAAAAGGGAAGCAAGCTCCAAAGTGAAGCCAACTCAAGAAATTTCAGTAGGAAAAAACACATCTTTGATAGGACATATAGAGAAGCTTATAAATCTACAGAGGATTTGGCAAAACAATATGCTGAGAAAGGAAATATGGCTATGGGTGAGATAAGGGATTTAGTCCCTAAAGTGGAAAATATTTCTCGGCACAACTCTTCTTTGTTCACAGTAAGAGACATAGAGAAGAGGACATTTAATATAACAGTTGCAGATGAAGACAAAGTATTTGAGATAAAGATAAAATATGACAACATCAGTGCTCCAAACAAAGTCAAATTCCGCAAGAATACAGATGATATGTTGTATTCTGATTACTTGGGTCTAAGTCTGAAGAATTCAAAGCTGTCAACTGATGCAATAAAGTTGGAAGGGAAGTTAAGGAAAGAAAAGGCATCCAACAGAGCTTGGAAAACTCAGGTCAAGAGGCTAGAATCTGAAGGTCCTCAGGGAGTGAAATCCTCATTGGATGAAAAGGAAAAGTTGATTCAAAGCTTGAAGAAGAAACTAAAAATTTGTGCCACGGAGCATCCACAAACAACAGAACTAGTTTCTCTAGAACAAGAAAAGGAATCATTTCGACAAGATGCATTGAACTACAAGGCTAAGGTATTACAACTAGAACAAGAAAAGGGAAATTGGTCACAAAGATAGAAATAATTACTAAACATGGTTGTAGTTGTAACTTATACTGAAGAAGTTAGGCCAAGCATTGAAGGACTTGTCCAGGCTATGTCACAAGTTAGCCTGAAGGTAGGAGAAATGAAGGGGTTAAAGGGAGACATAGATAAATTGAAGCAGGAAATGAAAACACAAGATGAAAGGATGGCTCAATTTCAAAAGGAGAATCAAGCTTTGTAGGAGAGGATAGACAAGCTAAAAATAAGATTGAGAGGAAAAGGATTGTTGTAGGGAGCCAAACATATCATCTGGGATACTATAGCTATTGAAGATGCCAATTTTAGATTGTACTTAAACTTCATCAATGATAAAGACAACATGGCCATCACATCCAGAAGCAAGTGCAATATTGTAAATCATACCTTAGCAAAGAAACCATTAGAGTGGGACCAAAATGCAATAAAAATGCTAAAATTCATCCCTACTGTAGAGCTTCAGACCATTGAGGTCAAATATAGGACTACATTGATCATATGGGCTAGGAGGGTTATTTCCAAACATAACCTGCTAAAATAAGTCAAAACTAAGGCCACGTAGATGGAGCAAAGTGTACATGAATTCAAGGATCCATTTGAAGATTTTTTCATCAAAGGCCTCCCACCATTTTGGGATGGAAAAGGAAAATTATATTATAAGGAGGAATACAACTCTCGCCTCACTCAATGCAGAATGGATCACTCCAAGTTTGAAAACCTGGAGGAAAAAGTGAAAGGAGAAACCCTAGTTGAACATTTGATTACAGATTTTGAGATTTTGAATCATTTCAAAACAGTGAAGATTGGACTACCAGTCGTGTCATATGCCTCCTGCATTGACTTGGAGATCCTAATAAAAGAATGATGGACTATGATATCCCTTCTGACTTGCAATGGAAGGAGATAGTACGGTTGGGTAAAACAAAATGCAGTTTTCCAGGGTCCAACAAATGATGTCCAGGTGTCACTGAATATGGCGGATCATACAGAAGACCAGAAAAAAACAAGTGGCAACAAAAGAAGTTGAAGCATTAGAGGAATCGACAGTTGGATCATGAAATGTTTTCTTGTTAATCATTGTAATCGGTTCCCATACCAAAATTTTCATTTGTAATCATTGTAATCAGTTTTAGAAGTTGAAACGTTTCAGTTCATATATTGTAACCGGTTTCTAACTAAAGGAACTCGAATTGTATAAGTATTATAAGTTCCAAATGTATTAACATTGGCAGAAGTGCAAGGACACAATTTTGGTTGTTTATAACTTAATGTAATTTTCTAAAACTGAATTGAATACATATGCATAAGTCTTTGAAGTTTCCATGAAAATACGGTGATGATCTGATTTTGTCTTCTCTCTTTGTATGTATTTCCTATATTTCTGATTTTATTTTCACTGTCTTCTATTTAAATTGGATAGTCAAAGGCCTAGAATTCATCTTGTGATTCTCTTGGCTCAAGAAATTTAAACTATGTTAAGTTCTTCCTAACTAATTCAGAATTCATTTATTTAATTCTCTGATGCATTTACATGTTTTCTTTTTCTTCCTACACTCTGCAAATTTACAAATTATAACTCATATTTATCGTCTCATTTAGCCTTTATCCTTTGGAGGTTTCTACAGACAAGTCGGTGTTTTCATTCATTTTCAGAAGTTTGACTCCATATCCCTAAGTGTCCCTCCCCTTCCTTGCCAGTAAATTTATTAAAAAAAAAAAAAAAAACCTACCCATTGATTGTTAAATAAACACCAAGTGACACGAGAGAGACCTCTCTGAGTTGAGCATGCTAGTACCCAACTCTAAATTTGGTTTGTATGTTACTTATGTCATTTTTCTTACCAGCGAAAAAATTTACAGAGTGCTAACAAACACCATACAAGAGATCAATCAAATCATAATACAAATTTAGGATTTTCCCCTCCTTTAATCCCTTTTCTATTCCTTCTAGAACTTTCCCCTTTTTGACCAAATCAAATGTAACTTCTATAATTTTCTCCTTTTTGACTAAATCAAATTTAACCCTTATTTTCCCTCCAATTTTCACTTTAAGATTAAAATTCACTTTCATAATGGTTAAGTAACTTATTAATCTAAAGTTCTCATACTTCCCTAATGTCACTTTAAAAGCATAATATCTCTTAACTAAGTGACATTTAATGACCCCCTTTTTTACTCCTTTTTCTCCACTAACAAGCCATGAAATTCCCTTCTACTACAAAATAAGGGAACCCAAAAATCAGGACATGACAATTTTAATGGCACTAAGTTTGAGCCGTGAAAGCACAAGATGGAGGATCTTATCATATATCATGATCTATGGGTTGTAGTATCTGGAATTAATCCCACCAGTATGAAAGATGAAGAGTGGGTGGTGTTGGAGAGAAAGTAGAGAAGCCTTATCAGGCTTTGTTTGGATGATTCAATATTAATGAACATTTTTGAAGAAAGAAACAAAACACATATTTGGAAGTTTAGGCATTTGTATTAGGATAAATCCTTGGTTAATAAACTTTTTCTATGGAAAATGTTGTTTTCCCTGACAATGGGTGATTATGATTCTGTAGTCGAGCACTTGAATACATTTAATACTATTGTGACCCAATTGATCTCAGCTGGAGTGAAGATGGATGAGGAGGATTTCTACATGACCATTTTGTTTTCTTTTCCACATTCATGAGAAAACCTAGTAATGACCATTGGAATCATTGTGAAGACATTGGTACTTGATCAGGTCATGACTAATTTACTCTTAGAGGAGGCGAGGCATAAAGCTTTTGAATCCATCAATGAGGATTTGACCATTTGTCGAAGATCAAAGGATAAAGAAAAGAAAAGAGAAAAAAGTAGATCCAAATCTCATGGGAGACCTAAGTCTCCTACAAAGTCCAAGGAAAAATGTCAGAACTACAATAACGTTTGGCATTTCAAAAGAGATGGAAAATAAGAGAAAAAAAAGAATAAGAAGGAGAAGAATGATTTTTATGATGATTTTGAATTTTTTTATCAAGAGGATGGTGCAGGTTCCTTTGTTGTGACTTTTGAAACCCATGTAGGATAGAGTGAATGGTTGATAGAATTTGGAGCTTCCTTCCATATTACTTCCCATTGACACTAGTTTTTAGTGTACTATAAATATGATGGTGGATGGTATACCTTGGTGATGACTCTTATCTTAGCATAGTTGGTTGTGGTAGAGTCTTGATCAAATTCCCTGATGGAAGAGTAAAGTGGATCAATGTAGGTTTTCACATTCCAAGTTTGGAAACAAACCTGCTATCAATAAGTAAACATAATGATGTGGTTGTGGAAGTTGTTTTCTATAAAACATGGTTTAAGATGGTTTGAGGAGCTATGGTGCTCATTAAGGGTGTTTGTGTGTGCACTTTGTTCCATATTGATGCATGGAATAGTCAATGTAATAGTTCTTCACATATTGGAGAGATATATAGGATATACACCTTCATAATCATAACCTCATAAATAAGATATTGCTTTAGAAAAAAAGTTACCTACAGAGAAGAAAATGCCATGGAACCAAATATTAGGCCATATAGGTGAGAAGGGCCTATGGGCCTTGAAAAAAAAATCTTGTTGATGGATTAAATGATTTTTCTCTTGATTTTTTTTTTTGCAAGCATTGCATACATGGAAAACATAACCGTGTTGAATTTTATTCTAGTTCTCATAAATCCTTTTGATTGTTGGAATTAATTCATTATGTTGTATTTGGTCCAGTTAAATTTCTTTCAATTTCTAAGTGTTTGTATTATTTTTCATTCATTGATGATTATACTATAAGGACATGGGTATATTTTCTTAGAACTAAATCTAAGTTTTTTATTTGGTTTAAATCTCTCTTGGAAAATCAGATTAGTAGGAAGAGTAAGATGTTGACGATTGATAATAGCGACGAGTTTTGTAGGGATAATGGCATTGAAAGACACAAGACAAATCTATATACCCCTGAACAAAATGAATGAATAGAATGTTGATGAACAATCATAGGAGTATTGTTAGTGGATATAGTATAGAGAAGACGTTATAGGTAGAAGTGGTGAAGACTACATGGTACTTAAGTAATATATCTCCCACATAATCTCTTGTAGATAAGACCCCTACGAAGGTCTAGATGGGAAATAATCCCTTACTTCAACATATTTGTGTTCTTGGTTGTGAGGGATATGCTCATGTGACTAAGGAGAAGTGGTTAAATTTGGTTAACAAGGATGTGGAATGTATCTTTATCGTCTATGGAATTGGCGTGAAAGGGTACAAGATTTGGTATCTTATGGTTGGAAGAGTGTTTTATAGAAGGAATTCTATTTTTTAGAGAAGTTAATCCTTCTCCCACAATGTTGCAACTAGAAGTGGATGAGAAGAGGTCAGTGGTCCAATTTTCACCCAATACCGAGAAAGTTGAAATATAAAATGAACATGAAGTTCACGATGGACCCAATGAGGAGGAGGGTTCAAATATTCCAAAAGAGGAGGAGGCAACT
The DNA here is from genome assembly GCA_032191745.1 of Picea mariana. Lineage (NCBI taxonomy): Eukaryota > Viridiplantae > Streptophyta > Pinopsida > Pinales > Pinaceae > Picea > Picea mariana. The sequence continues at coordinate 35,380 of JASDQU010436726.1, forward strand.
CCACCTCAAACTTTAAGCAGGTCAACTCAACAAAGAAGGAAACTAGATAGGTATAATTATAGTTTTACTGATTTTAGATGTATATTTTATTTATTTGATAACACAGATGAGTTTTGAATTGTTAAAGAGGCAATGGAGATGGAATATAAGGAGTCCTGGAGATTTTCCATGGATGAGGAAATTCTTACACTTAGAAACAATGATACATGGGACTTGATACCACTGCCTAATGGAAAGAAACATGTTGGATGTAAATGGGTGTTCAAAAACAAGATTAGTTTAGATGGAAATGTTGAAAAGCACAAGGAAAAGTTGTTTATGAAAGGATATTCCCAGATTGAGGGAATAACATTTGGTGAGATCTTTTCTGATTTGCTAAGTTAACATCTATTAGGTTCATATAATCTATTGTAGTAGATTTTGATTTAGAGATAGAATAGATGGATGTGAAAATAAAATTCGTATATGGTGACTTAAAGGAGGATATATATATGACACAACCATATAATTACATTGAAATAGGTAAAGAGTCAGTAGTTTGCAAATTAAATAAGTATTTATATGGTCTTAAATAGTCTCACGGAATGTGGTACCAAAAATTTGATTATTTTACGTTGGGTTTGGGATTTGTAAGATCCAAATCAAATAATCGTGTGTTACAAACATGGTGGTAGTCAGTTCCTTGTTATCACCCTATATATAGATGATATGTTATTCTTTGGTAATAGTAAGGACGTGATTCATGATTTGAAGTCTTAGCTTTCAACACAATTTGATATAAAGGACTTCATGAATGAAAAATATTTGTTAGGAATGGAGATTATGAGAGATAGAGAAAATACAAAGCTTTGATTGAGCTAGAGTAAGTATATAAAATATATGCTACAATGTTTTTGCGTGGCATATTGCATACCATTTTGTGTTTCGATTTTTATAGGAAGTAAGGTTTTTTAGTGGATTAGTGTCTTACAACACCCATAGAGATGGAGGATATGTATTTTTCTCCTTATGCTAGTGTAGTTGGTAGATTGATGTATTCTATGGGTCTGCACTAGACTAGACATTTCCCAAGTAGTGCGAGTCTTGAGTCAATTCATAGCTAATTCTAGACATAAACATTGGATTAGAGTGAAGAAGGTATTTCTTTAATTAACATAAAACCTAGAACTTATGAACATAATTAATTAAAATTAAAAATAAAAATAAATAAATAATAAATATTAGAATAAGCATTAAACCTAAAAACAAAAATGAAAAACCCTAAAAAACTTAATCAAGAGTAATTTTAATAAAATATTTTTACAAAAAACCTAGCTGACACCTAGGTTTCCCTTCACCTTTAGTATTTAATACAAACTCTTCTCATCATTTAAACCCAGGCTTCCTGTCCTGAAGATGGATCCTGATTTGGATCTAAAATGTCGACGATCTATTGACAAAATTGTGGCTAATTCAGTCACTTCTGAAAATCCCAACCACATAAATCTCATTAATCAGGGTCTTCAACTATTTATGAGGTACTATTAAATATTCCATTTTCTATCATAATGATGTTTTTTTGGGGGGGACACTTAGTGAATATACACGGTTATCTGGATTCTTATTGGGCACAAGATATAGATAGAAGGAGATCTATGAAAAGATATGTACTTCAATTGTTTGGTTGAGCAATAAGTTAGATGAGAAAGCAACAAGATGTGGTCACTTTGTCCATTATAGAGGTAGAGTATATGGTAGCTACGCACGCTTGTAAGGTGGCCATTTGGATCATGAAACTATGTTAAAAATAGGGATAATTGAAAGCGTTAATACAATTCAATTTGATAGTAACAATTCCATTTGTTTGTCTAAGAACCCGATGTTTGGTGTGAAGAAAAAGAATATAGATATCCAATACCATATCTTTAGGGACATGGTAGAGGATAGAAATATGTTACTCGATAAATTTGACACTTTGCATAATGTTGTAGATGCATTGATGAAACCGACAAGCATAAGTAAGTTAAAGTGGTGTAGTGAGTGGATGTTCCTTATGGCCTCTAGAAATTATATCACACCTCTAGAAATTTTCTCACAATTTGATGGATTCTCCATTATACTCTTGAAAGGTATATGATTAATGAGAGAATGTTGGGAAAAGTATGTCATACATCTTGTAGTCATATAATGGAGTAGAGAATAAATGCATATCTATAGCAAGGAATAAATGTAGAGCAATGGTAGGGAATAAATGCAGACTAGTAGCATGGAATAACTTCTCAGTAGTGGCAAGGAATAAATGAAAATCACTAGCATATATTGAATTCTAAACAACAATAGTTATCCAATGAATTGATGGTGGTTTCCACTGTGTATAATTGGAAAAATGAAAAATGGTTTATGCTTTTGTTATGCCTATTGATTGAGTGTTGGGGTTAGATGAAAAAAGAGTGTGTGAGTTTTAACTTACTATTATGATGCTGAAATTTCTTTAGAACCCTTATGCTACTATTGAACACTCTTGTTAAGAGTATAGAGACTCTGTAAGTTGTCGAATAGTACATTGAGTTTTCTTTAGAGTGTGGGGTTTTTCCCCTACAAGCGGTTTCCCAAGGAAACAATTGTCTAATGGTTGTATGTTTATGTGTTGTTTATTATTGCAACTTTGTTTATTTAATTTCTGCATATTTTTCTCTCATTGATTATTGTAGGAATCATATTCCTCACATTTTGTTACTTTCATTTGGTATTACATCTTGATCACCTGGGATCCAAGGTGTTATGGTTAAGGTTTTTTGATGTAATCTTGGTTTAAGTGAGAGATTGTATAAAATGGAATATTATTGCAAGGAAATGGTAAGCATGCCTAGATTATAAATGGAAAAGTTTAATGATACTAACTTTTAGTTGTGTAATCTCAATATTGAGGATCTTCTCATAGATAGATATCTATGGGTTATTGTATTAGTCATGAAAAAAATAATGGAATTTGACTTTTCCACTAGTCATGGCCATGTAGGATATGCGGTTTCTCAAAGTATTATGACATCCACAAATATGATCATAAAATAACACACATGGTAATCCATTTTTCATTATTATATAACTATACTCATTCAAAACATGGATGGAAAAAATTATATTTTCCAAATTATGTTCATTTTTAATAAAATTTCTAATGATCAAATTCAAGGGATCAAGTATGAATTGCATGGAATCTTGGTGCATTGAAAGACATGTTCTTCTAGAAACAATAGATAAAGAATTACCCGATGGAAGTATTATATTAAACTCTAAACTTGTTTTTCATAAAAAATTGGCTCTCTTTTCACCACTCTAGAGCTAGAAAATGGAACATTCATCACAACTGAGGTAGGGTTGTAGGTATCAATCATTTATATACCCACTATTTTGTCTTGATGATTTCTAAATATTTATGAATTGTTTAAAACAGATATGATGTTGTTATGATGATCATATCACAATAGTTTGTGATGGTGTGCACTTGGTAGTTGTAGAGTCTTGGACAGTTGGTTGTCATTGATGCCAACCCTTAGAGGGTGATCTTGGAAATTGATGTCAACCCTTGGAGAATTCAAGAATCCCTATAGATGTGGACGAGATCATTGGACAATTGGTTATCATTTGTATGATCAAGATTGATTGTGAGCTAGTTTATGTCAGCATATGTGATGGATACATTTGATGAAATCTAAATGAAGCCCCAGAGGTGTGGTTATGGTACCCAAAGTTGAATGAGTATTTTGGACATGAAGTACAGTGTAAAAGTAGGTAATAAAATCATATATGGATAACATGTGTCGTTTTGTTTCTGGTGATACGTGGAACAACACATGGTTCCTCACGATTAGGGAGATATGGCTTTGTGAAGTTGGAAGCCCCAAAGAATGGTCAAGAATCCCCTAGTTGGTTACAAGTATTTAATGAAAGGATAAAGTGGTTGTAAAAATAAATTTCAAGAATCCCTAAAGTTAAGGAAAGAGGTTACTTAGAAAAAGTATAAATACACCTCAAGAAGTCTCTCATAAGCACATGATTTATACACATAAGTTCATTGAATATCTATCTAAGTGATCACATGATCCTGATCTGAGGTGACCAAGGATACTAAGGTTATTTTTAGAGGGAATATGAAGTAAATAAGGTCAAAATTGCAAGGGAGGATGAAGTCTTGTGAGGATGTGTTCTAAGGTATGTTATTTAAAGCTCATCTTACCATTTTCGCTATAACTATTTTTATATAATGATTCAGATATTGAAACATGGAGGATATAGAGAATACATATCAAGGTACATTTGGTAGAAATTTCAGCTTCTGGGTCATTTTATTTTGGGAGATACACTTTGTGGAAGATAGGTTTTTTGTCTAGTCCTTGAACTAGTCTCAAACAAGTGTTCCGGGTAAAAAGGTTATACATTATTCATTGAAGATCCAAATTTAGTGAGAACAAATGAATTGGATAGAGGATCATACTTAGTATGTTGTGTGATATGTTTAGATCCATATATCAAATTTTCACGCGTGGCATGCTCTACAAGTTCTCTCTCTAGAATAAGCTAGAATTCAACAAGGTCTGCCATTTTTGGTATAACTCCTTTTCTGGGAGGTTCCAAGTAGTGAAACCAGGCAGAATTGATGAGAAGATATTTAATAATAGTTTGTACAATTTTTAGACCTTATTTATTATAGGTACAGAGCTATTCTTGTTGAAAGTTAAGGTTTGTGACTAATCCAAAAACTAGTCCCATGAGACTAAGGTAAAGTTTGATGAAGATGTTATTCTCTTGTTTCTGAAGTTGAGGAAGGTCTACAGGGCTATGATCACATACACCAGGTATGTTACAGATTTACAGGTATGTTTATATGCATGTTTTGAGGGTTACATTTTGATTATGTTATGTTGTATGGCATCATTGAGACATATCATGAGTGATATGGTATATGGTTGAGGCACATGGTTTGAGGTACATGATTGGATACATGTCTTGTTGATATTGGTATGATACTTGTTGAGGCATATCTTGGTTCTTTGTTTAGCACATGATTGACGTGCATGTTGGACACTTGATGTTGGCATAGTGCTTGAGGCACATCTTGGTGATATTGGAATATTGGTGGAGGTTTGTTGCATGGTTGATGCACTGGTTGTGTTACAAGTTGATGTGCATGGTTGTGGTACATGTTTATGTACATGGTTGACTTGCATGGTTGGAACATGGTATGGTACAAGTATTGATGTTCATGGCTGATGTACATACATATTGTGGTACAAATTGTTGCATGGTTAATGCATGTTACATGTTGATGAATGATATAGGTTTGATGCATGGTATGGTACAGATTCTAGTTGGTTGATGAGAAGATACAGGTTGATTTGATACTAGCAATGATAGTGGCAGTGAAAGTGACAATGGGAGTGATAGTGACAATGACAGTGATAGTGATAGTGATAGTGATAGTGGCAATGATAGTGGCCCTGATTGTGGTAGTGACAGTTAGTATACACTTATATTTCAGGGTGGTGGGATGGGGAAAGGAAAGTGGTTTGTAGCATCCTTCTAGTTGGTGTTGAAGTATCAGGGAGTTGGATTTTCCTTCAGGTTGGAGCCTGAGAATCAAGGGCTTGTAACCTCCTTCTGGTTGGAGCCAGACAATTCAAGGAGTTGTAGCTTCCTTCAGGTTGGAGTCTGAGAATAGGGGGTTGGAGACTCCTTCCATATGCAATAGTTTCAACTGGAGAATTTGAAAGTTGGTGCTTCCTATGAATGAATTGTTGATATATATAAGAAATAATTCGTTGGTTTTCTCCCATTTGGGTTTCCACGTAAATTTTGGTGTACTGTGTATTTGATATGATGATGTAGATGTGATGTTGCTTATGATTATATGCTTATGATATATTGAATGCAATCATAAATGATACATTGATGATAAACTGATTAACATTGTTGATAAAGTGAAAGAAAATATATGGTGGTTAAAAGTGGTATAAAGTGCTCATATTGATTCACCCCCCCTCTCAGTATTCCAACATAGAGTGTATGGGTTTAGAAGCTGCAAATCCATTGGGATGTGTTTTCTTTAGAGGGATGACAAAGTGTCCTCAAGGTTATCATGAAATAGAGGCAATGATGGTACACATATGGGGTGAATGGGTGATTGTAGGATTAGTTTCGTGCATAAGAAAATGAGTCTTTTTGTTTAAAACTAGGAAATCACAACCAAAAGGTAACTTTCATATATGATTTCCACATTCACATCAATTCAAATTATGTATTATCTAGGACATCCACTTTTATTTACTTTTATGATAATTAATATAGATAGGCAATGTTGACCTGACCAAAGGTGAGATTAAGTTTACAAATGTCGACATATCTCATGATTTTTCGAGCTTGAGATGCACGACTTTAGAGGTGGTGATATATTTTCTAGAACCTATTGGAGAGTTAATAAAGTCTAGTTCTGCCAAGAGGGTAGTATGATGGTTATTGGATATGCATTGCACCCAACGATATTTGATTTGGGTCAAGGTTCTTGCTTGGTATTGGACGACGCTGTTGTTTTATCCATATTCCTCTCAATCTCGAATATAAACTTGGAAGATATGAGATCAGGAGAAGAAAAAGAAAAAACAATAAAAAAATACTTGAAGAACAACAAAGAATATAATTGTGAAGCAGCTAGTCCCTTCCTCAAAGGTATGTCTTGATTGAATGCACAAGCATAAGATAAGTCTTAGTTAAGTGACTTAAAAATTCACTTCCATTAGCTCAATGGTCAACCCCATATCATCAACAAAGTAAAAATACTACAAATATTTGTTTTAAAAAATAAATAATATTATTTAATATAAAAAGATATATATTTATCAATTTTTTATTTTTTAAATTAATTAAATATAACTTATAAAAGAATAAAATTGTATATATTGATTGATTATAATTTAGTTCTCAATTGTAAATTATTCAAAATTTTAGATTAGTTATGTGCACCAACATCAACTTGTCTGGAAGAGTTGCATGATCTGATAATATTTTTTTTTTTATTGTATTAACATTTTTTCTTGTGTCAAAACCCACATCATTACTTTGATTTCTATTTGGATTTAAACTAACCAGATGTTCATGGTAACAAACATATTGTCATAGCTACGGATGACTACATTATCCACGAAGACAAGCTATGGTTTTACTATGTAACATGTTTTTAATCTTCAATCAAGGTTAATAACATTAATCTTTTTTCATGTGTTAAGCAGCTAGATCTTATTTCTTTCATTGTGTATGCAAAGTGCATGCCTAAAACATATAATTTAAAATAACCTCATGCAAACTGAAAGTACCGAAACTATATGATATTAATTATTGAAAACAAAATATGATATTAATTATTGAAAACAAATTCAAAGTAATTCTGTTTCTAAACAATTTCCATGTTTTATAAATCAAGAATAAAAATGAAATTACAATGATAAAAAGTTATTTGACAAACATGTAGCGAGAAATTTATGAAAATGTTTAATTTTGAAAAGTTGTTTGCCAACGGCAATGAGACTAGTAAAACAAGCCCAATTGATCAGAACTGAATAGTTGAATCGGTCTCCATAATTCAAATTAAATATTATCTCATAATAGGTAGTTTTGATTATTATTAAATATTATTTTAGAATAGGGAGTTTTAATTAATATATTTTATAGTGTTTTTGGTTGATTTGCATATTTAATAAATCAAGAATAAAAATGAAATTACAATGATAAAAATTTGTTTGACACAATAACATGTAGCCAGAAATTTATTAGAATGTTTAATTCTGAAAAGTTGTTTACCAATGACGGTGGGACTAGTAAAACAAACCTAATTGATCACAACGAATAGAAAATCACAAAATAAGAAAAAATATTTTTGAAACTTAGAAAAGATATTTTTAATTTTAATAAAAATGAATTAATAAAAAATAAATAAAAACAAATATTTTTGAAATTTAAAAAAAAATTAATTTTAATAAAAATGAATTAATAAAAAATAAACAGAAACATTGATAAAGTGTGTAAAAGTCATACCAAAACCTATTAATTAATATATCAAAACACACCAACTAATAAGTAGTCAACGATAGTTGACTTGTAAGTGAAAACTATAGTCCTAATCGGAGAAAGGGACTAAAAATGGGGTGGCAAGGAAATGGAGAGTATTGGGAATCATTGGAGGAGCATTTTTGGCTAACATTGTGTTCGATGGATCCTCCACTTTCTTTCCTTCAACTGTTTTATGATTGGATCTGGCTCCTTTTCTTTTCCAAGTCACATATTCCCTACTTCACAATAACATAGGACTATGGGACCATGCTCTTCCTATCCATGCCATCCCAACATGCTTATAAATTTCTCTTTCCATCAACATCATCCCCTCACGCTCATCCACTGAAATTCTGATATGTCTTGGTTTCATTCAAAGGATACCTGGGATCAGTATCCACTTGTGCCGTTTAAAGGCAATGGAATGGTCTCATCTAAATGAATAAATTTACTAATTTTATATAAATTGAGATTTTCTTAAGATCACTCTTTAATGTTATATTAATTTCATGTAGTGTTTTTAAATATAATAAATTAGAACAATTAGATTCTTAAAGGTGGTTGATATATCTTGATCGGTGCCATTTTTTACCTTCTTAAATTAATGGCATTAATTGGCGTATATCAACTACCTTTAATAATGTGGTTGTGTTAGTTAATGATTGATGTGCATGGGGAGGATTAGTATATTTCTGAGTTAAAATACCAATATAATTAATAATTAAATATCTATGAAATGGTTGACCATGGTTAACCACATTGACCATGTCAGAGTAGACTGTGATTGAACATGGTTGACCATGTTTGACCATGGTTAACCATGTTTGACCATGATTGACGATGGTTGACCATGGTTTACTATGGTTATCCATGGTCGACCATTGTTGAAAATTGACCATAGTTGACCATAATTGACCATTTTTTACTATGGTTGGCCACTAGCGAATATGTTGACTATGGATAACAATGTTGATTGTGGTTGACTAAGAATGACATGGCTGACCATGTTTTACTATGGTTACCTTTGGTTGACCATGGTTGTTTATGGTTGAACATGTTTGACCACAATTAACCATGGTTGACTTTGGTTGACTATTGTTAACTAAAGTTTACTTTGGTTGACCATGGTTGATTAGGTTTGACCATGCTTGAATAGAGTTGACCATGGTTGAATATGATTTACCATGTTTGACTATGGTTGACCACATTTTACCATGATTGACCATAGTTGACCATGGTTAATAGTTAACTATAGTTGACCATAGTTGACCATGGTTGAAAATTGACAACATTTGACCATGTTTGATTATGGTTGACTATGGGCGAACATGTCGACTATGGATAACCATGTTGATTATGGTTAACTACAGATAATATGACCATGACCATGACCATAGTTGACTGTGGTTGACCTTGACAACGCAAGGTTGGGTTATGATTGTCACATTATGGCATTAGGTTATGTTCATCACATTGTGACATTCATGAAGGGTTATGTTGGTTTACATCATATTGCAATGTTCATGAAAGGTTATGTTGGTTTGCAACACATTACGACATTCATGAAAGGTTCTGTTAGTTTATGTCACATTGCGACATTCGCTAACGGTTTTGTTGGATTGAAACGTTCATTAAGGTATTATTGTTTACTTTCAACACATTGGGACATTGGGTTATATTCATCAAATTGCGACATGAACTTGAACATGACCATGACCATGTCAATGTTCAAGGTCATTACGACATTGGGTTATTGATGCCAACGCGCCACGCCAGGACACGTCCGCTCCCACCAGGACCTTCTTCTCCTTAGGCCCGAAGAGTAAAAATACTCCTCAACCCCCTGTCGGGAGTTCTCAATACCCACAGACTTTCTTTGTGATCTTCCTTCTTCAAATCGGGAAATTGGGCCTCGCCATATCGCGAGTCCTGAGCTCACAGAATCGGGTCTCACTAATCCCTGAATCTCGATGATCACTCGTCCATGGATTTCTTACTCCTGATCGGGAACTTACCCATCGGGAAATCGGTACACACAAGGTCACAAACCCCCCACCTCGCGGATCCCCGATTCCCGGTCTGCGTTGTGGTTTGACACTTGTCGACTCCCAAGTGTTATAGCTGTGGGACCCCTCGCAGTTCGAAGTTTCGCGACTCCTCCATGATTTTCTCGACACCAAGATCTCCAAAGTGCCGAACCCCGATACACACGCGGACGCTCTCCTCCATGTCACCCTCTCCTCGTCGCACTATCGGTTATCGCGGGATCGCGATTTCAAGTGTAGCAATTCTTTTGCATGGGAAAATCCCGAATATCGAAACCCTGACTCTCCGGGTTGCTGACACGTACCCAATCCGGGATCTACAGCTATACTCCTTTCGGGAAATTGCGAATTGTGAGTTCTCCCTGTGAGAATCCTATGTTCCTGGAAACCTTGATTCTCCGATGAGTCGAGTCCCGATGACTCTCAGCTCATCACCTGGCACGCTAAGGCTCAACCCGTGCGCAACTTTCCCAGATCTGACAACTGACAGGACTTCGCCGTTTCCTCTGCGAATCCTGACCGTCGACTCCTCCTCCTTGAGGATTTCTTGAAAACGCCTAAGTGCTTCTGTCGAGACTTGTTCTCCAAGCCGGCGCTTGCAGCTCTTGAATGAAACCTTTCTCAACATGAGCCTTCTATGCTCCTTTTCAACGATATCACAAGGGTTCTATCCATCTTGAGCTTATTCACTCTGACTCCTTCAGAGGAATGTATGAGCACTCCTTGCGCTCGGCGTTCAATGAATTCTCAAGTGTTGAATCCTTCAAACTCTGTGCACTTCCTGCGACAGCAGTCCTTAGCTCCTTGCTTAGATTCACGATGGAGACTTCTTCTTCTTCGGCTTGTGCCTTCCTTGCACGGATTCAACAACCCAAATCGACTTCTGGGCGAATGAGAACAACAGTTAAACTACTGAGCCTTCATCGACGCACTCCTTGTGGATGAATTCCACTGCACTCCTTGCAGGAATCTCCTGGCTCAGATAGAGAAACAATTGAAACTCATTCTCTTTCAAACTTCAAGTTAAAACCATGAAATCACATGCAACGCATATACAAAACAAATGCATATCTAGAAAGCAAACATTCATAAGCACATGAACAAGATACCCAGAGAAACAACACCAGCCATGAATTTGAATCAAAGACTCTCTTCTATTAATTCAAAACTGTACATGGGTGTTCTTCATACAATTCTCTGTTTGCTCCTTTCTCCTGAATGCTTCTCAATTATTTTACAATGATACAAAGGAGGGTGTCTATATCCGTTTTCCCTCTCGAATATCTAAACTGTCTATTCTGGAATTAAAATCCTATCTACCTACATTAACTAAAGTAAATGCCTCCTATCTACTTCAGACAAGAGCGTAAGGCTCGAGGTCTGATACAATACAATAGGCGCTCCTTCATAAATGTTTTATTGAAGGATATGGCGCTTCATCTTAATGAAAATTCAAAAAGTTGTCAAGCTTATATGTCATGTGTTTAAAAACACATGCGCTGGCTCCATGCTTGCTTTGGTAGTCACGATGCTCCTGCATCATACTCCTCGGCTTGAAAACTTTCATGGGCTCCTGTCCATGAGCTCCTGCACAGTTTGTCCATGCTTCTAAATTTCTGCTTCTGTCTCCTAGATGGCATCTTCCACTGGGTGATTCTTCCATTTCACCAGATACTCGAAGTATTCCTTCCTTCTGGTCTTCTTGCTGAACCTCTTATCAAGTATATGCTCCATTTGTGGCTTTTCTGCCATCGGCATCTACTTCTTCCATTGGATTTCTAGTTGTTCATCACTCTCAGTTCCTGCTTCCTCAACCTTATAGGGATATAATCCTGAGACATTGAACGTCGGAGATATTCCGATCTCATTCGGTAGTTCAATCTCATAAGCATTTTCTCCCAATTTCTTCAGGACTCTACATGGCCCAATTTTCTTCATTTTCAACTTGTTGTATGTTCCCCTTGGGAACCTTTCCTTCCTCAGATGTGCCAGAACCAGATCACCAACTTTGAACTGAAGTTGCCTCCAATTTTGATCTGCTCTGCGCTTGTATTCCTGGTTCGACTCTAGCAATCGCTGCTTCACCCTGCTATGAAGTTCTTGCATCGCCTCTACGAATTCTTCAGCGCTTGCACTCTTTGTTATTATCTGCTCTAAATCCCTCAGCTCCAAAACACCTTTCGGTTGTCTGTCGTATACTATCTCAAATGGACTTTTCCCTGTGCTTCGATTCATCGAATCATTGTAAGAGAATTCTGCCTGTGGCAATACGCTATCCCAATTGCTATGGTGCTCCATCACTAAGCTCCTCAGCAAGTCTCCTAGAATTCTGTTGACCACTTCTATCTTCCCATTTGTCTGCGGATGATAGGCAGAATTGAACATTAAGTTAGTTCCCATCTTCTTCCAAATTTTCCTCCAGAAATGTCCAATGAATTTGGTATCCCTGTCCGAAACTATGCTTTTCGGCAGTCCATGAAGTCTAACAACCGCCCTGAAAAATAAATTCGCGATGTGAGTCGCGTCGCTGGTCTTCTGACATGGAATGAAATGTGCCATCTTTGAAAACCTTTCAACCAACACAAAGATCGAATCATGCCCTCTTTGCGTCCTCAGCAATCCTAGTACAAAATCCATGCTGATCGCCTCCCATGGCCTTTCTGGTATGGGTAATGGATAATAAAGACCTACATTCTGCTTTCTGCCTTTAGAATGTTGGCAAATTCTACATTTGTCAACAAATCTTTTAACTTCTAACCGCATCCCTGGCCAAAAGTATGACTCGCTCAGCTTCGCGAATGTTTTGTCATGGCCAAAATGCCCTGCTAAGCCTCCGCTGTGCTTTTCTTTCAACAAGTTCTCCCTCATGGAGAAATTTGGAATACACAACTGATTTCCTTTGAACAACAATCCATATTGGATCATATAATCTACCCACTGGCTTCTGTCTCTGAGAACTGGGTTCTCAGCTGCTCCATATGCCTGTGCAAAATCTGCATCACCTGCGTACATCTCCCTGAGATCATCAAAGCCTAAAGTCTTGACTTTGAACTCCTGCAACAACAAATATTTCCTGCTCAAAGCATCAACCACTTTGTTAGCAGTACCTGAAATATGTTTGATAAAAAATGTAAAATTCTGCATGTATTCTACCCATTTAACATGCCTCTTATTTAATTTCTCCTGCTGAGTTACATACTGTAATGCATGATTATCACTATAAAATGAATTCCCTTGGAATCAAATAGTGTCTCCATTTTTTCAATGCCTGTATGATGGCATAAAATTCTTTATCATATGTGGAGTATTTTTCCTTGGCCTCATTCAGCTTCTCGCTGAAATAAGCAATTAATCTGTCATCCTGACTCAAGACCGCTCCTATGGCAAAACCACTCGCATCACATTTCACCTGAAATGTTTTCCGAAAATCCGGCAACACCAACACCGGTTGCTCTGTGATCTTTCGCTTCAACAGATTGAAGCTTTTCTCTGCCTCTTTAGTCCAATGAAAAGATTTTTGTCTTTTCCTGACTGTGTCCATCATTGCTGCACTTATTCCACTAAAATTTCGGATGAATTTCCTGTAGAAACTCGCCAGTCCATGAAAACTTCTCACCTCGAAAACGTTTCTTGGTGATGGCCAATTCTTTATTACCTCCACTTTACTTGGATCCATCTTCAATTCATTTGCTGATATGACAAACCCCAAGTAAATGAGTTCTGTCTTCAAAAATGAAGATTTCCTCACATTGATCAATAGCTTCTCTTGTTGTAGCTTCCTCATTACTGCAGCTAAATGCTTCAGATGTTCTTCCCTCGTTTTGCTGAAAATCAATATGTCATCTAAATAAACAATGACAAACTTACCAATGAATTCCTTCAGCACTTCATTCATCAGCCTCATGAATGTACTTGGTGCATTCGTCAAGCCAAACAGCATGACTAGCCATTCGTACAACCCTTCGTTGGTCTTGAAGGTTGTCTTCCATTCATCGCCTTCCCTCATGCGAATATGATGGTATCCGCTTCTCAAATCAACCTTTGAAAAAAATTGGCTCCACTTAAACAGTCCATCAACTCATCCATTCTTGGCAATGGGAACCTGTACCTGATGGTGATCTTGTTAATGGCTCTGGAGTCTGTACACATTCTCCAGCCTCCATCTTTCTTTGGGATGAGTACTGTTGGAATGGCACACGGACTCAAACTTTCCCTGACCAGTCCCTTGTCCAATAACTCCTGGACCTGCTTTTCAACTTCCTCGTTCTCCTGAGGTGTCAACCTATACGCAGCCTTATTCGACAAACTAGCTCCTGGTACAAGGTCTATGTGGTGACTTATGCTCCTCATCGGCGACAACGAATGAGGTAATTCGTCTACCACAATGTCAGCAAACTCTTCCAGCAGTTCCTAAATTTATTTCGGCAAATCATCCACTCTTGTGCTGGTCAAAATGATCTTAGGTTTTCTGACCACAAAGAATTGTGGATCTTCTTTCTTCTTAACTTCTGTAAGAAGCTCCTTCCCACTCATGAGAAGTACCCTATTGTTCACTTCCGGTTTTGTCTCCTTATCTTTTATCGGAAGTAGCATGTGTGTTCTCCCATTCTTCTCTAAAGTGTATGTATTCATCTTCCCATCATGAATCACGTTTCTATCATACTGTCATGGTCTTCCCAGCAGTAAATGGAAAACATCCATAGGAATGACATCACATAAAATCTTGTCATTATATCCTCCTATTTTAATGTCAACTAAGCACTGTTTAGTGACACTCACCTGATGTCCCTTCTGTAGCCATGAAACCTTATATGGACTTGGGTGATCAGTTGTCTCTAGTTCTAATTTCTCAGTCGAAACGAGATTGTCTATGCTTCCGCTGTCCACAATGACTTTGCATTTCCTGTCCTTGGTTTTGCATGTGGTTCTGAATAGTTTGCTTCTCTGAGCTGTGTCCTCCACCTCCTTATAGGGTGTTAAGAGAACTTTACACATCATTAATGACCTTCCGTCTTCTGCATCTTCTGCATCAGCAGCTCGCCTCTGTGCCTCGGCGATGTGCGCTTCTCTTCCATCCTTCTTTTTGTCTGGACAGACAACTGCTTTGTGCCCATTCTTCCCACATGTGTAGCATGTGATGATTCCTCCTCTGCCTCTTCCTCTACCTTGAGTACGAGGAAAAGTGTTTGCATCAGCATAACCACCACCCTGCTCTATATGATGCGCCCTCTATTCAGCATGTGGCCCTCACTGTGAGGTTCCACCTCTTTCAACCTTACCCTGAGGTCTCTTCTAGTCATCCTTATATTTCTGGAACATGTCTTGTGCAACTGATTTACCTCTCGGCTGACTCTTACCTCGGCCTCGCTGTGTTGGCTTACGGCTTAGCTTTTCCTCAGCTTTCAAAGCCATCTGATATGCATCCTCAACCATTCTGATGGTTTTCATACTCATCTCATGCTGGATATCGTATCTTAAGCCATTCATATATCTGGCAAATTTTTCATCATCGCTCTCCTGATGACCTGCTCTAATATTGAGCTTGTAGAATTCTTCGGTATATTCCTTCACCATCATCAACTTCTGTCTCAGGTTCTGCATTCTCTTGAACAGTGTGATCTGATAGTCCCTTGGGATGAATTTTGCCTTCATCATCGCAATCATTCGATCTCAGCTTTTGATCTTTTGCTTACCTTTGGAACGTCTGTCTGCTTGAAGCTCGTCCCACCATAATGCTGCATGTCCTTGCAATTTAGTGACAGCATGCCTTACCTTCTTATCCTCTTCGATATCTTCATAATCAAAGTAGGTGTCAAGAGCTCTAATCCAATCCAACAACTCTTCTGCATCCAGACTTCCTTCATAAGTTGGAATGTCCATTTTTTTCTTTGAACTCATTTGAGCGATAGCCTTAATCAACCGCTCATTGGCTGCATCTTCAGTTGCAACTTCTCCTTGTTGTTCGGCTTCAGCTTCACCTTCAGAGTCACTTAGATCTCCAGCATTTGTTGTGCGTCTCTGCACTGCCTCCATATCTTCCAACCTTGCTCGAAGATCTCGTATCTACCTCTCCATCTCTGGATTCCCTGCCGGCCTACCTCTTCTTCGCACATCCCTGTCCTCTGGATCAGGCGATTGCCTTTCTCTTCTTGGCGGCATGGTGAAATCTTCTCTTTTCTCCTCTGCTACAGAAAATAGAGAGATTTTCTTGCTCTGATACCACTTGATGCCAACGCGCCACGCTAGGACACATCTGCTCCCACCAGGACCTTCTTCTCCTTAGGCACGAAGAGTAAAAATACTCCTCAACCCCCTGTTGGGAGTTCTCAATATCCACAGACTTTCTTTGTGATCTCCCTTCTTCAAATCGGGAAATCGGGCCTCGCGATATCGCGAGTCCTGAGCTCACAGAACTGGGTCTCACTAATCCCTGAATCCCGATGATCACTCGTCCATGGATTTCTTACTCCTGATCGGGAACTTACCCGTCGGGAAATCGGTACACACGAGGTCACAAACCCCTCACCTCGCGGATCCCCGATTCCCGATCTGAGATGTGGTTTGACACCTGTCGACTCCCAAGTGTTATAGCTGTGGGACCCCTCGCAATTCGAAGTTTCGCGACTCCTCCATGATTTTCTTGACACCAAGATCTTCGAAGTGCCGAACCCTGATACACACGCGAGCGCTCTCCTCCACGTCACCCTCTCCTCATC
>JASDQU010436727.1:968-13501 GCA_032191745.1 Picea mariana
GGAACACGCGTGGGTGCCGGGTTTTGGTGACTGAAAACGCAGAGAGCTAGGTTCATTCTTCCAAAGGTGCAGAATGGAAAACAGGTTACATCAGGCTTGAAGGAGAAAAATGGCAGAAGGCATAACTCTTTCAATTTTTGGCCAAATGAGGAGCTGTAAAAGCCCAACTAGGGGTATTTGGACGTCCTGAGTCCATTGGAACCATTTTCACAGACATTTGAAGAGCCCATTTGCATGTTTTTCACATTTGAAGTTTGAGGAAGCTCCAAGGAGCCTTAAAGCCCTCATTGTTTGAGGCATTGCTCAGATGAGCACATATCCATTTTCTGAGACTGAATAGTCATTTCTGACTGTTTATTATTCTTTGAACACATTGGGATAGGTTTTAGATCCATTGGAAGACTTCTACAGGTATTTTTTCCTCATTCAAGTTCAGGGAAGCTTGGAGGTCACATGTAGAAGAGGTCATTGTTGGATGAGCCATTGTCCATTTGCAGAGTTTTTACAGTCATTTTTGGGGTTTTTGTGTATTCTGAACCCAATGGTACAGTCTGTAAATCCATTGGAGTTGAGAAGCATCTTGTAAACGAAAATTTGACAACTAATCCCAAAGAGCCAAGTCCATTGAAGGAGGCTCAAGGAGATGTATCCCAGAGAGGGGTGAACTCCTTTATCATCTTGCTTTTGTTGTGAGTTTGCTGTGTTATTTGCTGCACTTTTTATTGCTGTGTATTGATTTATAACACATGATTAACCTTTTGAAAGAACATTCCTCACACATATACATTGACAAGAAGAAGCAAGAACTTAACACATAAAACCTCTTGCACATTTTAACACATGAAGCAAGGTCCTGTTAAGATTTATTTTATGAGGTAGAGGGTGCTTGCATAGCATAACAAGTCAGCCTTCTATTTTCAGATCAAGTTGGTATCAGATCATAGTTTATTTTGATCATGTATTTGCCAATGATAGCTTGAGATTTAGCTGTTGGTATTTGTGCAAGATTTGTGTTGAAGTTTGTTATTTTGCAAGTATGGAAGAAGCTTCAAACATGGATAGTTCTCCTACATCTTCCAAATATCAGTTCTTTGATAAAGAGATGTTTAATGCATTGCTAACCATGAAAGATATGGTACAAGAGTTGTGGAAAGATAGGGAAGAGAGCATTGTCCTTCAAGAGCAGTTGATGGCCATGAAGGAGGAGAATGGACAACTTCTTGAAAAGTTGCAGGAGATGGAGAATCAACTCCAAGACGCAAAAGAAACCCTTACCAAGTACATGCATGACCATGAGGTTTGTAATGTTAGTTTGTCTTCAAATTCCTCTCAAGAAGAAAGCTTTGGTGTTTTTGAAAATCACACAAAAGGAATAGGGTCCAAATTATTATTAAAAATGGGCTATGAAGGTAAAGGGTTAGGCAAGCATGCAGAAGGCATTGTTGAGCCTATTGTTGTTGAAGAGAGACCTAAATATTGTGGTCTTGGTTATGAACGAATTAATGAAATGAAAATGGTACCATTGGGTCCGTCTCATTCTCCTGATTCCGGCGGTATATTTACTTTCACAAACAGAGTCGGTATGGAGAAGTTATTGTGATCTGTTCGCCGGGCCAATCAGAGAAAAATTTGATGCTGACTGGGCAGTCCGTACAGAACACGTGGCAGGCCGTACATCTAGCATGGCATGTCCGTACAAGACACGTGGCAGCTCCTGGGTGTGACACGTGTCATGCATTTTTGGCATTTTTAGAATATGGTTTGACCAATCTGGAAGTGACACATGTCACCACTGGAAGGGTGACACGTGGCACATGCTGACGTCAGCATCCTGCATGGCCTGGTGACGTGGCAGTTGAGTTGGCAGCGCTGACGTGGCGGTTTGTGGTTCGTTGGTAGTTGGACGAATTATATTTGGACATGTGGCATAGTGTGGGCGAATGAAAAGGTGCCACGTGGCCCAATGAAGGGATGCCACGTGGCACACTGGGTTTGGTTATTGGGTTCGTTGCTTAAAAAAATATTTGATAGCCCACCGGTTTTGAAACCGGGACCTCCCACTTTGGTACGCCTTCACAAATTTATGCTAGCCATGGTGCCACCGCGTGTTTGTTGTATATGAAATGGTTTTAATACCATTTGAATTTATTTGGTTTAAACGTTGGCGGGGGTAACGGGCCGGGGCTTAGCCCCGACCCGCGGTCACATTGGCTATCAAATGACCATACGCTATGGTCAACGGAGGCGCGCGTGGGGAGTGGTAATTATTTAAACCCCCGGTTCTATTACGTTTGATATGACCAAAACATTTGAAACGAGCACGGGGAGATTTTAACACACGGGGTTATGTTGTATATGGGTTTACATATATATAAACCACACGGTTTTATTAACCACAACATGCGACCACATTTTATGTGCGTGCAGGGTTAAATGTTAAACCCACGATTTTGTGCATTTTGCACGGTGAAATGTATTTTAAATGTGCGCGTGATTGGTGTTTGGTTTCAAACCACGCCTGGACACTTGTCACTTGTACAATGAACGGTGGAACCGAGCCCCTTTTTGGCGCGCGAGGAACGTGGCCACATGGCCCATGCGCCCAACACCTTCGACTTGGGGGGCCTTAGTCCCGTTAACTGATCGATATTTTGCACCATTTTTGGAACGCGCATGGGTGCTGGGTTTTGGTGACCGAAAATGCAGAGATCTAGGTTCATTCTTCCAAAGGTGCAGAATGGCGAACAGGTTACAGCAGGCTTGAAGGAGAAAAATGGCAGAAGGCATAACTCTTTCAATTTTTGGCCAAATGAGGAGCTGTAAAAGCCCAGCTAGGGGTATTTGGACGTCCTGAGTCCATTGGAACCATTTTCATAGGCATTTGAAGAGCCCATTTGTATGTTTTTCACATTTTAAGTTTGAGGAAGCTCCAAGGAGCCTTAAATCCCTCATTGTTTGAGGCATTGCTCAGATGAGCACATATCCATTTTCTGAGACTGAATAGTCATTTATGACTGTTTATTATGCTCTGAACACATTGGGATAGGTTTCAGATCCATTGGAGGACTTCTAAAGGTATTGTTTCCTCATTCAAGTTCAGGGAAGCTTGGAGGTCACATGTAGAAGAGGTCATTGTTGGATGAGCCATTGTCCATTTGCAGAGTTTTTACAGTCATTTTTGGGGTTTTTGTGTATTCTGAACCCAATGGTACAGTCTGTAAATCCATTGGAGTTGATCATCAGATTGTAAAAGAACATTTGACAACTAATCCCAAAGAGCAAAGTCCATTGAAGGAGGCTCAAGGAGATGTAGCCCAGAGAGGGGTGAACTCCTTTATCATCTTGCTTTTGTTGTGAGTTTGTTGTGTTATTTGTTGCACTTTTTATTGCTGTGTATTGATTTATAACACACGATTAACCTTTTGAAAGAACATTCCTCACACATATACATTGACAAGAAGAAGCAAGAACTTAACACATAAAACCTCTTGCACATTTTAACACATGAAGCAAGGTCCTGTTAATATTTATTTTATGAGGTAGAGGGTGCTTGCATAGCATAACAAGTCAGCCTTCTATTTTCAGATCACTACCAGCCTGATCTGAACTCACTAAAAGCAATCAAGCAGAGAAAATGAAATATGAGATGAAGAACAATGTATGGAATACTCATGAATGTAAGCATTGCGAGATCCAGAACTAGAGGTTCTACCAGATGGAGGGAGAAGACTATGATGATTGTTGGTTCTAGTAAATGAGACATACCTCTACATGAGAAATTATATCATCTGCAATAGCCATAGGTTGGAATTGACATCAGATAAATGCAAAGACTGTTCTCCAGAATAATTGAACAAAGAGCGTATGAAGAGAAACCTCAAGTATTTAAGGTATACCAGAAAGAAACCCTTGTATGCAGATGAAAGAAGACAACTTGATGGAGAACCTCCAATGCACAGCAGAAGCATGGTGAAAAATTTCTATATTATATCATAATGGTTACTTAGAACTTCAGGATGATGGATTGCTAATCCATGAAAAAATCTCATGATGAAAGAAGATGTTACACATGGATATGTTCCATTTTGATCCTTTCTATGATTTTATGAGCTAGCAGAAAAATAAAGGAGTTGAATTCAACTATGATATACTGCAATGATCAGAGCCATATGAAGCCTTTAGAGAAAACCTGTGTTCCAGAAATACTGAAGTACATTGAGATTAAGAATTACATTATCTACAATATAGTCCAGAAAAGAGAAAGTAGTTCTCCAATACACATCTCCACATATGAGCAAATAAGCAGACATTTTGGTAAAGCCTATGTATAAGATGAAAGAGTTTGTGTACTCAAGCTGGAGCTCATGGAGACGAATTCCCTATTGAAAAAGGAAGAGATGGATCCTAGGTTGGGAGGGACCAATGATGTGTTATTGACTTATGGACAGTCTTTTTTCAGTTTGAAAAATGGTCCAGGATGAGTAGTTCCTTTCTAGTTTGGAAAGTGGTTTGAGATTTCTGATGGACAGGCATTTTCCAGTTCATAAAATGGTCCAGATCAAACAATCATTTTTTTAATGAAAATGGTTCGATGGATTGTTGATGTACCATAGACAATGATTTCCCATTGTGGTTAACATGGGGAATGGTCCAGGACAATCTCTCTTATTGACAGTTACTCAAGAAGACTAGTCTTCCTCGTCGGACAATCATTCTTTCGAAGCTCACAGTTCTGAGAAGTTTCAAAGAATGGTCCATTTTGGAGGTTGGTGTAGGACAATTATTTCCTTTGGAAATGGTCCGGATAGTCATTCCCTAGGGCAGATTCATTCTCTCTAGGTTTCACTTTGTTTAGTTCTGGAGGACTGGCCCAGATAGGTGAATGGTACAGGTTCAACAATTAGGGAGAAGAATTCCCTAGGGCAGACTCATTCTCTCCAGGTTACACTTTTTTTAGTGTCGGAGGAATGGCCCAGGGTGGGGAATAGTCTAGGCTCATAAATCAAGACAATTATTCTTCCTTGCTTGAGAAGAATAGTCCAGATAGCTCATCATTAATGTTTTACCTTCTGAGGGTAGATGCTCTTCCAAGATCTTAGAGATGTGAGTGGAAGAATGGACCAGATGATTCATTTTATATCATAACAATGTTTTTTGCGCAGGTTGATATTAGATGATTTTTATGGAGATTGTATGTCTCTAGATAGTATATGTATGCTATTGTGGTGGATGTATTCCAATGATTGTGACTATACGTCACGGATCAAGTATCTGTGTGCTACTTGGTGTGGTGGTGCACCACTAGATTGTAGTTGTGTACTACTATGGATAGACACAGTTGTGTTCTATTGCATGATATTGTTTTGATTTCCTTGAAGACTATCAACAATGTTGGAAATGATTATCAGCTAGATGGATGATCAATGGACAAATATTTCCCATACGAAAAATGGTCCAGGACATTTATTCTTCTAAGAAATATGTCTAGATTAGAACAATGGTTCTTTTGTCACTCTATAGAGTGAGTGAATTATCCAACATCATTTCTGATTACTAATATGGAGTATGGTTTCGAGAGATGATGGAGTTGATGCCATTGATAATGATGATGGTTCTCATGAACTAATCATAAGATAGTCTATACAACTATGTTGATGCTACCAGGTAAATGGTATGTTTGTGCTCAAGACCATTACCTTCAATACCTCCCTAGATAGGAGGGAGTGTTGATATTATGGTAGCTGTAGGAGGCATTTACCTCCACATGTAAACCTAACGAGAATAGAATATTCTGGGAAGCAAGAAGAAACCCTAATTGATTGGTTAATAACCCTATAAGACAAGTCGGCTCAAGGGAATGAATTTTATTAGGTTGTTAGTCTCCAAGAGAAGAATTCGGCTAAAGGAAATAATATAAACTAAAGAATTAATACCCAGAATGAGAAGTTTGCCCTGACAGTCTACTAGATTTAGTATAAATATAGGAGGCCAGTCTTCATTCTGGCAGGCATTCTCATAATTGTAGAGCACACTTGTGCACACTGTAGTTGGGCAGTTTTGTGTGCAATTTTGGAGGAGACCTGCCATTGCAGCCATTGTAGCTAGAATTTTTTGTTTTGGCTTGGACTATCTCTTGGTTATGGTTTGGACTATCTGATCAGCTCTTGTTTGGTGTGCTATCCTTGGAAAAATGTGTGCTACCCTTTGTTTGCCTATCTAGCCTAGGGTTTTCTTCCGGAATGATTCTTTGTCAAGGTTAAGGTTCTCAGAGGGTGGCTTCGGCATATGGTTCAGTGACAATATTGATATTGTCTATGGTAAAATGAGCACATTCTAATAGTCAAACTATAATTGTTCCCACAACTACTCTATTCCTTGAGAAGCCTTGGTTATGCTTCACCCTAACCTTTTTTAATACAACAACATGCTTTAATAACAAACTTTGTGTTCATAATGAATCATGAACCTGCACACTACCATTTAGTTATCAAGATGGTCAACATTCATTTGATAGTCTTCCATTCATGCATGATGTTTTAAAATGTAATCCATGATTCTTATATATATATATATATATATATATATATATATATATATATATACATATTCTTGCAACCCACTGCTCAATTCTTAATAGTCATTAAGGTGGTGACTCTATTCTCCTCACAGATTCTTCACACAATTCCTCCATAGGGAACTCCTTCAGCATGCAATTTCCATATTGCATATCCATCACTATATGTGTTTGCCTTGACCTTGAGTTAGCTTCAGCTGTTTACCAAATATTCCATAAGGAATATAAACATGAATCTTTCTCATGCATCCAAATTATGTATTGACACATATTCTGTTTTTTTTAACTTACATCCATGATGTACTTAACCATATACATAATCATAAGCTCGTGTGTAGTTTCCATAGGTATATTTCACATCCCACATACATCTCTGCTTTAAAATTAGTCAACTCATGATTGTTCACAATCATTCTCATGTGATCCTCAAAGACATAATCATTTGCCTCTTGTTATGACAACATAGTATCCTTGCTCGTTTACTCTTTCGTCTATTATATTGTCCTTTCCTGAGGGAATGGAGCACATTCCCCTTAAGCTATCATTCAAAACATAACTYTCATGACTCTTTAGAATGGAGTCAACCATGCATCCATGGTATTCACTTAATATTGGCAAGTGTAATTCTTTCCTTACATATCACTCTTCAAGGCAACCATATTGTGCCTTTAGTATACATATATTCTTACCTCATACATGTGCATTAATTGCACATTTAAAATCATTCATACCAAGTTGTTATTATTATTAGGCTTCATATCAAGAAGCTTCACAATGCATTAAATCCATGCACTCAAGACTATACATACGTAGTCCAACCATACATCATGCAAGATCATTGCTTGCACCCTTTCCATGTCATACGTGCACATGGGTATATCAGACTTCCAGATCCTCTTCCCAAGGATCTTACTGCCAGGGTCAGATCATCACTCACCATATTTTACATTCAATGATGAACTATAGTAAGTATACACACACACACACACACACACACACACATCATATGCATGCTCTATCTTTACCATATGCATTCCAACATATCCTCATGCACCAAGCATTTTATCCATGCCTATAGTGCATATGTATTCCAACTATCTACCTTCAGCTATATACACTCTCTTTAGTACAACCAAGAACTCATAAAATGACTCATAAAAAAAATCAATACATTTCACCTCTCTTATGGGGATCATCAATAGTCCAAAGGAATTCTTTTTATTTGCTTAGCTGGGTTATCTCATGTAACATACACGTCCACCCATAGGCCGAGGTACACTACCTGCAAGATCATCCTTTGACTTCTTTCTATTACTGATACCTTTTTAAAAATCAAAGATGCATAAAAGAAAAGAATTCAATGACATGCACAACAGTAATCAACAAGCATGCATAGTCTAAAGATTTGATTAAACGATAATTAAATATACAATGGAAATACATTCATATGCATGTAAATGATACCATAATAGAGAGCACTTATATTTATAGAAGAAGACACAAACTAGTTGTAAACTAAGGACGTTATACCCAACCATAGACATTATTGTTCCAAATCGCCACAATAGCGTCACCCCCAAGCCAGGGCTATGAATCCACAAGGAAAGTTCCAGAGTTTTACTTGGCTTCCCAAACTAGTCAGCACCCAAGATCTTACAGGCTTCCTAGCTCTCACAACAATCCAAGTACCTAGCTCTCTTCTACCTAGCTTGCACCACCCGAGAGAACATACCTCCACCCTTCTCTACCACACAATCCTTCTCCTTAATTCGGTCTCCAGTGCAACTGGTCCAGAATCTCAATGATGTAACTATCAGGACTTGCAACTATTAGAAATGTTGGACACAGGAGAATGCATCTCATACATGTAGGCCTAAATCAAGGCTGGATCACACCAGAGACCACTACAACCAACTATCTCGTGGCTAATTATTTGGAAGTTCGGTTCCCTTTCCCAAACCAAGATGCGGAGGAGGACAGATCAATGAATGGGTAAATGGGTGCATGAAACTGCATGTGGGAAATGAATGGACATATAGGGAATCAATGAACACACCATCAATCAAACCCCCCCATTAGACCAGAGGTAGGTTTAAGTAACCTCGTGGGAAAATCAAAGTCTCAAATTTATTCAAAAATCTGCGGCTACTCTACCTGCATTGAATCTTCATGCTCTTAGGTAGAATCTTTAGGACCATAGTAGGTCCACTGAACTTTTACCAGCTCTCTAACTCGATTCTAGAGCATTTTGAATTTTTTGTTCAATAACCACATTGGTTGAACCTGAAAATATCCCTTTGTCTCTACCTGAATCAGATGCCAATCAATAACATGGTTAGGATCATGTACATATTTCTTTAGTAAAGAGACATGAAATACATTATTCACATTCATGGAAGCAGACAATGCAAACATGTATGCAACTGGACCTATTCTATCCAATATTTGAAATGGACCACAAAATTTGGCTACCATCTTTGTACAAATACCCAATTTCAAAGATATTTTCTTGGGCTTCACTTTCAAAAGTACATGCTCCCCTACTTTAAATTCTCTAGCTGTCTTGTTCTTGTTTGCATAAAATTTTTGTCTATCGTGAGTTGCCTTTAAATTCTACTTGATCTTAACCACCTGGTCTTCCATGTCTTTGAGCAACTCTAGCCCAAGTACTACTTTATCTCCTGGGTTGTCCCAAATTACTAGAGTATCACATTTCCTACCATACAAGGCTTTAAATGGGTTCATTCTCAATGAATATTGATCCCCATTATTATATGCAAACTCAACCAAGTGTAAGTAATCTTCCCACTTAGATGGCTTATCCATCACATACATTCTCAGCATTTCTTCAATCATTTGATTGATTCTCTCTGTTTTCTCATCTATCTGGGGATGATATGCTATGATAAAGTTTAGATTTGTGCCAAATCCTTTAAACAATCCCCTCCAGAAATTGGAGGTAAAATTTGTATCTTTGTTCAAGACAATTGTCCTAGGTATCCCATGCAACCTAGCAATCTCCTTCATGAAAATTTCTGCAATATTAGCCACTTTATGCATTGTTTTCATAGGAACACAATGAGAAGACTTTGTTAATTTGTCAACCACCACCATCATTGAATCATGTTGCTTATTCATTCTGGATAATCCTGTGATGAAATCCATGGTGATCACTTCCCATTCCTTCTTTGGGATTGGCAATGGCTATAGAAAACCCGTTGGGTGCCTATGCTTAGCCTTAACCTTCTGACATTCCATGCATCGAGCGATGTAATTGACAACATCCTTCTTCATTCCTTGCCAAAAGAAATAGCTTTTTAATGCTACAATTGTTTTCTGGTAACCGAGATGTCCAACAAAAGGGACATTATGCATTTCCTTCAGTATCAAATTCCTCAGTTCTCTGGAACTAGGAACATAGATTCTATTTTTATACATGAGTAATCCACATTCCTTTATCTCATACTCCTTTATTTTATGTTGTACATCTCCTTGTTGTAAGTTTTCCTTTACCTGTAAGTAATGATGGTCTGTAACAGGACCATCTAAAATTATGTTCTTCAAGTCTGACTGATGCATACTGACAATAGTAGAATGCATGATATGCACTCTTCTACTAAGTGCATCGAAAACTTTATTCTCCTTTCCCTTGATATGCTTGATATCAAATTCATATTCACTTAAAAATTCCAGCCATCTTGTTTTCTTGGCATTCTAGGTCGGTTGTTCAAAAAGATACTTTAGGCCAATGTGGTTTATCCTTAATTCAAATTTCTTCCCCATGAGATAATTCCTCCACATCCTCAAGGCGTGAACAATGGAAGCAACTTCCAAGTCATGCATGGCATAGTTCCTCTAATGTTCCTTAAGCTTTGTGGACTCATATCCAATAACAGGTCCATTTTGTGTGACGAATCCCCCAAGTCCTTCCTTACATGCATCTGTACATACCACAAAACTTTCATTTGGGTCAACATTTTTTAACATAGGTGCACTAGTAAGTAATTCCTTCAACATATTTAAATTCTTTTCACACTTGAGTGTCCATTCAAATTTAGTTCCCTTCTTTTGCAAATAAGTTATGGGATGAGAAATCTTAGAGAACCTTAATATGAACCTTCTATAGTAGCCAACTAATCCCATAAAATATATGACATATGACACATTTCTGGGTGTTGGACATCCGCTAATGGATTTGATCTTCTCTAGATATACTACTATTCCCTACTCTGAAATAATGTGTCACAAGTAATGGATCTACTTTTGATAAAAAGAAAACTTACTCAACTTGGCATACAACTAATGTTCTCTCAGTACTTGAAACACCAGTCTTAATTGTTGTACATGCTCCTCTTCAGAATTAGAATAGATAGGTATGCCATCCAGGAATACTATGACAAACTTATCCAAATAATTTCTGAATATGCCATTGATTAATCACATGAAGACAACTGTGCATTGGTCAGTCTAAATGGCACCACTAAAAATTCATAATTCCCATACCTAGTCCTAAAGGTTGTCTTATAAATTTCTTCTTCCTTGATTCTTACCTAATGGTATCCTGCCCTTAGGTCTATTTTTGAGAATATCTTTGTTCCTCTTAGCTGATCAAAGAGATCATCAATTCGAGGTAGAGGATACTTGTTCTTTATAGTGTACTTGTTCAGTTGTCTGAAGTCAATACACAACCTCAAGGTTCCATCTTTAATTTTGAAGAAACGTATTGGCACTCCCCAAGGTGAAACACTTGGATGTATGTACCCTTTTTTCAACAATTCCTCCAACTACATTTTTAATTCTTTTAAATCTAGTGTGCTCATTCTATAAGGTGTTTTTGACACCGAGGCAGCTTCTGACACTAAATCAATTGAGAAAACTATCCCCCTTCTTGGTGGCAATCCAGGTATTTCTTGGAATACATCTTCAAATTCCTGCAGTATTGATAAATCTTTGAGGCTTGGCCCCTTTGTATTATCTGGCTCTTCCACATGAGCTACATACAATTGACATCCTTCCCTAAAAAATATTTTTATTTGTAAGGATAAAATCTCCCTTATAGAGATGGGTCTTGGAATTACTTTCACAGTGCTCTGTTTTCCATTTCCATCAAGACATGTAAATATCTTGTTATGACAATCTAGGATAGCATGATGCTTGTCCAATCAATCCATTCCAATTAGAATATCATAAGACCCGAATGGTATGATATTTAGGTCAATACTAGTATTGACGCCATTAACACTTATGGAACAACTTCTGACCATATCATGGATTCTTCTTTTGGTTCCAGTGGCTAACTGAACCAAAATTGATTTTCCAAGTTTAATTTTATCCGAATGTAATATATCCACTATATTAGGATCAATGTAGAAATGAATTGCTTTTGAATCAATCAAAATAGCAACAGGCTGATTTATGATATTACCTTCCACCTTGATCATATTGGACTGGTACTCTGCTTGTCGATCATCTAAAGCTGCATAGATTCTTTCCATATCTTCGACTGTTGTAGCCTCATGTATTTTTTGCATAGTCTTCACTCTGTCTTTTATTTGTGGGAAATCCTTGTACAAGTGATATTCCTTGCATCCCCATCATTGGATTGGTGGTATTCCCCTTTTTCCCAAGGAATCTTTTTTTTTGAAATCCTCCTTAGCATATTGATCTTGATGATTTCTATTAGGCTCATTCCTATTGAAGAGAGGCTTGAATCCTTTCCTCCTCTGATCAGACTTCACATTTTTCTTATCCTTCCAATATTTATACAAGGATTCTCTTCCCTGGCCTTTACCCTTTCTGATGGCCTCAATCAAGGTCTTGGGTTCATCATACTTGATCGTTTCCTTATTAAAGGCTGGTAGTCCACTTGGAAATCTTCGTATTTGCACCTTCTCATCACCAATGAACCTGACATACTTTAACAATCTAAAGAAATTCTTCTGGTACTCTGCCATAGTCA
>JASDQU010436727.1:42567-56625 GCA_032191745.1 Picea mariana
AAAATGAGAAATCCTAAAATTTCATATGGGATAAGCATGAGGTCATGGTATGAGGTCACATGGGGTGAGGAAAAGAGATTCGCAAAGGATAGAAGCACCCGAGTTAGTCACCGAGAAGGATCTTCTTGGCCTCAAGGCAAAAAAATTGACTCCAAGGAGTCGTGAGCTCACCTAGAACATTCATGGGTGTCAGGTCTCTCCATAATCCCTATGAAAATAGTTAATGAAAATGGGGAAGGTGTTTGAAACCTCACTTCACCACATAAATAGAAAGCATGGAAAATCTGGCTGTGGAGGGCAGACTATCAGCCAAAAGTTCCCTATTATGGATTTTCACATGAAGCCCATACCGATCTGATCTTGTGTCTGACAGAAGAATACAAGTGCAGCCTGACAGAATAAGATGTTGATGCTAAGCCTTGAATACAATGACCAGAACAAGCTTCTGTAGGGAGCAATTTTCTTTGAGTATGTATACTCAATTTTTATATTTTGTAATGGTCAATGATTGAGCTAAGCTCTCGTATTGTAAAGTTTTAATGAAGCCTCTGGTTCTCTAGTTAGGATTTTCCTTTTGAGTCTTCTTATTTAATGACAATCATCAATCATCTTTCCTATCATCTCTTTTTCTTTTGATATTGAAGACTCGGGCATGGGTGATCCATTTGAGTTGTTGTGACTGCATTGTAATGTACGTTTGATTGCAATATTGTTATGACATTTTCAGTTTCCTGAAGTTTTGGGTTCAAGAAGATCTTGTATTCAAATATTTTTGTCCTTAGGCTACTAGAAGACCCAATGTCCATAGTAGACCTCTAAGTTTCCTCACCTTTTCTTCCCCCCTAATCACACTTTGCTGCAACTTATTGACTTACCTTTGTTGCAATCCAGAGGTGACTTCTAGTGCTAATAAATTTAATTCCCTTGAACAATTTGTTTTTTATTTGGGAAATTTGGGGTACATTACATATGGTATAAGAGCATGGTAACAACACTTGGCCTTTTTGGGCTCATGAAAGAGTCGACTCATTTTTTTTCTTAGAAAACATTAAACGAGAGGGAACCCTGCCCTACCTTATCTAGGAAAGCATGATTCATTCATAGGCCTGGATGGGACAGAGACTAGTCATAGGACTGCTACACCAAGGTTAAGATGAGCTTGTTGAAAGGAAATTCTACCTTTAGAAAATTGTTTACTATCTACATTAACTCCTTGAGGAGAAGGACTACAAATTAAAACTATGATTTGGGAATTCCTATTGAATTTCAATAGAGGAATTGTATTGTTCCTTTGTCAAAGTGATAACTACTCTTACAGGAGTAGGGATATGCTAATCAACATTAATGGTAAGACCTGAATTTGATTAGCAGAGATGGTAAAAATTATATCATGAAGCTGCATAAGCCAAACAAGGGACTTGAACTGAGTTGTTTTATTATAGTGTAACATTTTCTATATTCTAGGGTAGGCAGAATCCCTTGTAAATTAATATGGTTGATTATATAAGAATTAATACCTTATGGAAAAAAATCCTTGGACTTAAAGGAATTTTGTATGGATTGATAAAATCCTTAGTAGTAATAATTACTAATTAAAACAAAGGATTAAAACCCTGTATATGAAATGCCTCATGATTCGAGGAATGATAGAAAATGTATAAGGGAAATATATTTGACCTGTAATGAATGAAACATGTTGTCTAGATGTAACACCCTAGGTTTTGAACCCCCATTTTAGATAATGTATTGTTACAATGTTGAGAGGCCAGAGTTCCCAAAAAATTATTAAAAGGCCAGTGTGCCCAAGACATGTAATGTTTTTATCATTATTAATACTAAATACATGGTTGGCTGCTAGACGGACAAGGAATAGAGTTATAGGGGGATATGATTCCACAAGAGAGGGGGCTTGAGGGGATAAGTGTTTATTCGTATGTTAATTACCCTTTTTTTCCTAAGGGAGGGGATCAATTACATGAGCTTCTTGGGGAAGGCTAGGAGGTTCTTGATTTCCCCACGAGCTTACTTAAACCCACCTCTAGTCTAATGGGGGGTTCGACTGATGGATTATTCACTAATTCCCTGTACATCCATTCATTTCCCTCATGCACTTTCATGCACCAATTTACCCATTCATTGATTTTTCCTCCTTCATGTCTTGTCTTGGAAAAAGGAATTAACTATAAAAGAATTAGCCACGAGATAGTTGGCTATAGTGGTATCTAATGTGATCCAACTGTGATTGAGGCCTGCATGTCTGAGATGTGTTGGCTTGTGTTCAATGTTGCTCACAACTGTGATTCCTGGGAGTTACAACATTGAGATTCTGGACCAATTGCGCTAGAGCCTGAATTAAGGAGAATGACTGCATGAGGGATTGTGTGGCAGAGAAGGGTGGAGGTTTGTTGTCTCGGTTTGTGAAAGTTGGGTAAAAGAGAGCTAGGTACTTAGATTGTTGTGAGAGATGGGAATCCTGTGAGAGCTTGGGTGTTGATTGGTTTGGGAATCCAAGTAACACTCTGGAACTATCCCTGTGGATTCATATCCCTGGCTCGAGAGTGACGTTGTTGTTGATATTTGGAATAGTAATGTCTATAGTAGGGTGAAACATCCTTGGTATGAAGCCATTTGGTGTCATCTTCCATAAATATAATTTCTCTCTGTTATGGTATCATTTACATCCATATGAATGTATTTCCACTGTATATTTAATTATTGTTTAATAGAATATTTAGACTATGCATGCTTGTTGATAACTATTGTGCATGTTGTTAAATTCTTTTCTTTTATGCATCTTTATTTTTTTTAAAGGTATCAGTAAGTGAAAGAAGCCCAAGGGCGGGCTTGYAGGTAGYRTACCCCAGCATGTGGGTCATTGGGTATGTTACAGTTTGGTATCAGTGCTTCTGGTTGAAACAATGGGCTAGTATGGGMYGGGTCTATTGGTCAGAGTCTYGTGGTCGAGATCGAACTCTGACYRYGAAGTTGAAAAGCTCAGGAGGAATGACATTRAAKAATCTACGCAGGAGATAGAACATCAGAGACCCATGTAAGGGGTTYGAAGGATCATGACCGTTCCCTTYGAATTCGGGAGCGATCACCACTATAGGATCGAGAGAGATTTGGGATCGTTGGATCGACAGATAGGTGAACATGGGTCATCTGATGAAAAGGAAGAAAGGGTTAAGGTCACAACCATCGGATCCCATTGGAGAGAGAGATCAATAGAAAGGAGGCATTATGGGGAACCAAGTTGCATGGGAGATAATTTCCCAAGGTGGTCCTGCAATCCAAACCACGGTTTCCCCAAGGGGTTACATGTCAGCATCAAGAGAATTGCAAGGTCAAAAGCGGGTTACTCCAAGTTTCCAATGTGTGCCCCCACAAATGGAAAGGCATGCAGTGATGTGACATGTTAGGGCTCGAACATCAGGAGCGATCACCACTATAATATCAAGAGAGATCTGGGACTGTTGGATCGACGGATAGGTGAACATGGGTCATCTGATGAAAAGGAAGAAAGGGTTAAGGTCACAACCATCGGATCCCATTGGAGAGAGAGATCAATAGAAAGGAGGCATTATGGGGAACCAAGTTGCATGGGAGATAATTTCCCAAGGTGGTCCTGCAATCCAAACCACGGTTTCCCCAAGGGGTTACATGTCAGCATCAAGAGAATTGCAAGGTCAAAAGCGGGTTACTCCAAGTTTCCAATGTGTGCCCCCACAAATGGAAAGGCATGCAGTGATGTGACATGTTAGGGCTCGAACATAGAAATTTCGTATATCCAAAGTAGATCTTGACCATCGATCACCAATATGTACATGTTAGTAGATCAGTAACTCTGGAGAAATTTGTTCGAGAGGTTTTTAGTTGAGCTGTGAAACTCCCAAAGCCCAGAGAACTGGAGAGCCTAACTAAGCCTCAATCGTATGATTCAGGAGGACACTTGACATAATCACATGTACTTAGATGAGGTTTTTAAATTTGATATTTCAGAAACCTGAAGACCCGAAAGGATCTCAACCATTGATCTGTTGAGAGCCATGCATCACCAAATCCATGTCTTCGGATAAAAGCCAGTGAGGCCAGATAAGTTTTGAAATTTGATATTTCCGAAGTCCAAAGACCCGAAGTAAGCCTCAATTTTGATATTAAGGAGGACACGCAGTGCAGATCTGTGGACTCTGGGTGAAGACCTGAAGTGAATCTTAGTTGTTCGATCTAGGAGGACACATGGCGACAGATTATCCAATTCAAGAATGCAAATTTCGGGAGAATTTGAAGTGTGTTAGTATGGAAACTCCCGAAATCCCAAAGCACAAAGAGACAAAGTGATGGGGCATGATGGCGTCACTAGGAGTTGATGTGGACCCCAAAATTTCTGAAGTGAAGTGGCTTGCAAACGTCACCTGGGATGATGTGGAAACATGGAATGTGTGCCATGTGTCAGTAATTTTTGATCATTTGGAGTATTGAAAATTCATTTAGAATGTGACACGTGTCACCCACCCGATTGGGCCATGTGTTCGCTGCTAGTATTTTTCCACGTGGTGATAGATCGTGCAATCCAGAGACTAGGCACTTTAGAGGGGAAATATGTGAAAGGTAGCGTTGGGTCAAAAAATCTCGAAGGCCCAAAGGTCGGAGTACGTATCAACCGCTAATTCTAGAAGACACACATCGAAGGATCATCGACTTCAGGTGAAAGAACTCTAGGAGAAAGTGCAGGAGGAAATCTTGAAACTTCTGAAGCCCAAAGAGCCGAAGCGATTCACATCCGTTGATCTGTGGAAGGACACCCATAGAAATATCATGAACTCTGGGTAAAAGCGTTCTGGGGGGACGCAAGTGGGGAATGTTGAGACCCCCAAAGAATGAAGTCCTGAAGTGGATCTTGATCATTGATCATGAAAGAGAATGAGGACCGTTGATCTGGTCCTGGCTGAAAGTTCTGAAGTCCCGAAGCTTGGACAAGTGATCTTTGAGCTAAGCACAGGGTCATGTATATGGTCATATGCATATTGAGAGCTGAGGGAAGGAGGGATATGGGCCGAATTAATTTTCTTCAATATGAAAAAGTGCTAGGGAAGGCTTTAGCCGCGGTTTCTAGATGTGGTCACCTGGGAGGGAGGTTTGAAGGAAGTGTTTGTGTAGGACGAGATTTTGTGTCAGCCAAGGATAACAAAACACTATTATTTTCGAAGAATGAGGATACGATCTCCATGAACAAGAAAATAAAGAGACCTGTAGCATGTTTTGGCAATTTTGTTTATCATATGAATAATTCTAACAAAATGGTCACTTTCACATTTTGCAGAATTAAGGGGTTTAAACACATCAACCCAGGATGCGTATTGAGGAAATAGAAGAAGGTGAGGGAGCCTCCAATCATGATAAGGAGGCCAAAGGCCAAAATACTAGAGTTGGTAACGCGGAGACAGAGTCCAATGGATGCAAGGGAAAAGGAGAGAAGGAAAAGTTACTAGAAACAGTAAGAAGCCTGAAGATGGAAGTGAAGAGCTACAAAGCAGACAATGAGATAATTATGAGAGAGAAAAGTTAGATAAATTCTCGAGTGTTGCAGAGCTTTAATCAGTTGCTGAGAAAAACCAAGAAGGGATCAATCTCAAGACAAGAGGAAGAAGGCAAGTTCCATGAAAGAAGGAATGATCATGGAAGAGAAAGGAATGATCGTGGAAGAGATGGTTATTCCAGAAGTGCTAGTAGATCTCATGGACACCACTCACCTTCTTACTTAGAAAGAAGGTTTTATGCATCGAAAGATCTCGTAAGTAGTCCAGAGGTGTCTCCAGTCAGACACCAAAGAAGGAAACAAGAGGTAGATATTTTGCAGGGAGAGCTGAAGAATATCAATCCACCTTCCTTCAATGATGAAAGAGAAAGGGAAGATTATGCCGAAGCATGGTTGCTTGGACTTCGTAGATATTTTTAGTTTCATAACTATTAATCGAACCTGGAAGCCAGGATTGCCACCTACCATTTACATGGGAAAGATGCAATGTGGTGGGACCAACTGAAGTAAGTGGAACATGTTAATGAAAGTAGGATCACTTGGAAGTAGTTCAAGAAGTACTTACAGAAGGAGTATCTCTCAAAGAATTTCTATGACAACAAAATGCAGGAGTTTTTTGAACTTAGGTTGGGAAGCATGACTATGGCAGAGTACTAGAAGAAGTTCTTTGGATTGTTAAAGTGCGTCAGGTTCATTGGTGATGAGAAGGTGAAAATACAAAGATTTCCACGTGGACTACCAGCCTTTAATAAGGAAACGATCAAGTATGATGAACCCAAGACCTTGACTGAGGCCATCAGAAAGGGTAAAGGCCAGGGAAGAGAATCCCTGTATAAATCTTGGAAGGATAAGAAAAATGTGAAGTCTGATCAGAGGAGGAAAGTATTCAAACCTCCCTTCAATAGGAATGAGCCTAATAGAAATCATCAAGATCAATATGCTAAGGAGGATTTCAAAAAAAAAGATTCCTTGGGAAAAAGGGGAATACCACCAATCCAATGATGGGGATGCAAGGAATATCACTTGTACAAGGATTTCCCACAAATAAAAGACAGAGTGAAGACTATGCAAAAAATACATGAGGCTACAATAGTAGAAGATATGGAAAGAATCTATGCAGCTTTAGATGATTGACAAGCAGAGTACCAGTCCAATATGATCAAGGTGGAAGGTAAGATCATAAATCAGCCTGTTGCTATTTTGATTGATTCAGGAGCAAGTCATTTCTACATTGATCCTAATATAGTGGATATATTACATTTGGATAAAATTAAACTTGGAAAATCAATTTTGGTTCAGTTAGCCACTGGAACCAAAAGAAGAATCCATGATATGGTCAAAAGTTGTTCCATAAGTCTTAATGGCATCAATACTAGTATTGACCTAAATATCATACCATTTGGGTCTTATGACATTCTAATTGGAATGGATTTATTGGACAAGCATCATGCTATCCTAGATTGTCATAAAAAGACATTTACATGTCTTGATGGAAATGGAAAACAGAGCACTGTGAAAGGAATTCCAAGACCCATCTCTATAAGGGAGATTTTATCCTTACAAATAAAAATATTTTTTAGGGAAGGATGTCAATTGTATGCAGCTCATGTGGAAGAGATAGATAATACAAAAGGGCCAAGCCTCAAATATTTATTAGTACTGCAGGAATTTGAAGATGTATTCCAAGAAATACCTGGATTACCACCAAGAAGGGAAATAGTTTTCTCAATTTATTTAGTGTCAGAAGCTACCTCGATGTCAAAAACACCTTATAGAATGAGCACACCAGAGTTAAAATAATTACAAATGTAGTTGGAGGAATTGTTGAAGAAAGGGTACATACATCCAAGTGTTTCACCTTGGGGAGTGCCAATACGTTTCTTCAAAAATAAAGATGGAACCTTGAGGTTGTGTATTGACTTGAGACAACTGAACAAGTACACTATAAAGAACAAGTATCCTCTACCCCGAATTGATGATCTCTTTGATCAGCTAAGAGGAACAAAGATATTTTCAAAAATTGACCTGAGGGCAGGATACCATTAGGTAAGAATCAAGGAAGAAGAAATTTATAAGACAACCTTTAGGACTAGGTATGGGAATTATGAATTTGTAGTGGTGCTATTTAGACTGACCAATGCACAATTGTCTTCATGTGCTTAATGAATGGCATATTCAGAAATTATTTGGATAAGTTTGTCATAGTATTCCTGGATGACATACCTATCTATTCTAATTTTGAAGAGGAGAATGGACAACACTTAAGACTGGTGTTGCAAGTACTGAGAGAACATCAGTTGTATACCAAGTTGAGTAAGTTTTCTTTTTATCAAAAGAAGATCCATTACTTGTGACACTTTATTTCAGAGTAGGGAATAGTGGTAGATCTAGAGAAGATCGAAGCCATTAGAGGATGTCCAACACCCAGAAATGTGTCATATGTCATATATTTTATGGGATTAGTTGGCTACTATAGAAGGTTCATATTAAGGTTCTCTAAGATTTCTCGTCCCATAACTTATTTGCAAAAGAAGGGAAATAAATTTGAATGGACACTCAAGTGTGAAAAGAATTTAAATAGGTTGAAGGAATTACTTACTAGTGCACCTATGTTAAAAAATGTTGACCCAAATGAAAGTTTAGTGGTATGTATATATGCATGTAAGGAAGGACTTGGGGGAGTCGTCACACAAAATGGACCTGTCAATTGATATGAGTCCACAAAGCTTAAGGAACATTAGAGGAACTATGCCACGCATGACTTGGAAATTGCTTCCATTGTTCACGCCTTGAGGATGTGGAGGAATTATCTCATGGGGAAGAAATTTGAATTAAGGATAGACCAGATTGGCCTAAAGTATCTTTTTGAACAGCCGACCTTGAATGCCAAGAAAACAAGATGGCTGGAATTTTTAAGAGAATATGACTTTGATATCAAGCATATCAAGGGAAAGGAGAATAAAGTTTTTGATGCACTTAGTAGAAGAGTGCATATAATGCATTCTACTATTGTCAGTGTGCATCAGTCAGAATTGAAGAACATAATTTTAGATGGTCCTGTTACAGACCATCATTACCTACAGGTAAAGGAAAACTTACAACAAGGAGATGTACAACATAAAATAAAGGAGTACGAGATAAAGGAATGTGGATTACTCATGTATAAAAATAGAATCTATGTTCCTAGTTCCAGAGAGCTGAGGAATTTGATACTAAAGGAAATGCATAATGTCCCTTTTGTTGGACATCCCGGTTACCAGAAAACAATTGTAGCATTAAAAAGATAGTTCTTTTGGTCGGGAATGAAGAAGGATGTTGTCTATTACATTGCTCGATGCATGGAATGTCAGAAGGTTAAGGCTAAGCATAGGCACCCAACGGGTTTGCTCCAGCCATTGCCAATCCCAAAGAAGGAATGGGAAGTGATCACCATGGAATTCATCACAGGATTACCCAGAATGAATAAGCAACATGATTCAATCATGGTGGTGGTTGACAAATTAACAAAGTCTTCTCATTTTTTTCCTGTGAAAACAACGCATGAAGTGGCTAATATTGCAGAAATTTTCATGAAGGAGATTGCTAGGTTGCATGGGATACCTAGGACAATTGTCTCGAACAAAGATACAAATTTTACCTCCAATTTTTGGATGGGATTGTTTAAAGGATTTGGCACAAATCTAAACTTTAGCATAGCATATCATCCCCAGACATATGAGAAAACAGAGAGAATCAATCAAATGATTGAAGAAATGCTGAGAATGTATGTGATGGATAAGTCATCTAAGTGGGAAGATTACTTACACTTGGTTGAGTTTGCACATAATAATGGGGATCAATATTCATTGAGAATGAACCCATTTAAAGCCTTGTATGGTAGGAAATGTGATACTCTAGTAAGTTGGGACAACCCAGCAGATAAAGTAGTACTTGGGCCAAAGTTGCTCAAAGACATGGAAGACAAGGTGGTTAAGATCAAGTAGAATTTAAAGGCATCTCACGATAGACAAAAAATTTATGCAAACAAGAACAAGGCATATAGAGAATTTAAAGTAGGGGAGCATGTACTTTTGAAAGTGAAGCCCAAGAAAATATCTTTGAAATTGGGTAGTTGTACAAAGATGGCAACCAAATTTTGTGGTCCATTTCAAATATTGGACAGAATAGGTCCAGTTGCATACATGCTTGCATTGCCTGCTTCCACGAATGTGAATAATGTATTTCATGTCTCTTTACTAAAGAAATATGTACATGATCCTAACCATGTTATTGATTGGCATCTGATTCAGGTAGAGACAAAGGGATATTTTCAGGTCAGCCAATGTGGTTATTGAACAAAAAATTCAAAATGCTCTAGAATCGAGTTAGAGAGCTGGTAAAAGTTCAGTGGACCTGCTATGGTCCTAAAGATTCTACCTAGGAGCATGAAGATTCAATGCAGGTAGAGTAGCCGCAGATTTTTGAATAAATTTGAGATTTTGATTTTTCCACGAGGTTACTTGAACCCGCCTCTAGTCTAATGGGGGGGTTTGATTGATGGTGTGTTCATTGATTCCCTATATGTCCATTCATTTCCCACATGCAGTTTCATGCACCCATTTACCCATTCATTGATCCGTCCTTCTCCGCATCTTGGCTTGGGAAAGGGAACCGAACTTTCGAATAATTAGCCACGAGATAGTTGGTTGTAGTGGTCGCTGGTGTGATCCAGCCTTGATTTAGGCCTGCATGTATGAGATGCATTGGACTATGTCCAACATTTCTGATAGTTGCAAGTCCTGATAGTTACATCATTGAGATTCTGGACCAGTTTCACTGGAGACTAAATTAAGGAGAAGGATTGTGTGGTAGATAAGGGTGGAGGTATGTTCTCTTGGGTGGTGCAAGCTCAGTAGAAGAGAGCTAGGTACTTGGATTGTTGTGAGAGCTAGGAAGCCTATGAGATCTTGGGTGATGAC
The DNA here is from genome assembly GCA_032191745.1 of Picea mariana. Taxonomy (NCBI): domain Eukaryota; kingdom Viridiplantae; phylum Streptophyta; class Pinopsida; order Pinales; family Pinaceae; genus Picea; species Picea mariana. The sequence continues at coordinate 53,062 of JASDQU010436727.1, forward strand.
TAGCTTGGGAAGCCAAGTAACACTCTGGAACTGTCCTTGTGGATTCATAGCCCTGGCTTGGAGGTGACGCTGTTGTGGAGATTTGGAACAATAATGTCTATGGTTGGGTGGAACATCCTTAGTTTACAACTAGTTTGTGTCTTCTTATATAAATATAAGTGCTCTTTGTTATGGTATCATTTACATGCATATGAATGTATTTCCATTGTATATGTAATTATCGTTTAATCAAATCTTTAGACTATGAATGTTTGTTGATTACTGTTGTGCATGTCATTAAAGTCTTTTCTTTTATGCATCTTTGATTTTTAAAAAGGTATCGGTAATAGAAAGAAGTCAAAGGGTGGGATTGCAGGTAGTGTACCTCGGCCTGTGGGTGTATGTTACATGAGATAACCCAGCTAAGCAAATAAAAGGAATTCCTTTGGACTATTGATGATCCCCATAAGAGAGGTGAAATGTATTGATTTTTTTTAATGAGTCATTTTATGAGTTCTTGGCTGTATTAAAGAGAGTGTATATAGCTGAAGGTAGAGAGTTGGAATACATATGCACTATAGGCATGGATAAAATGCTTGGTGCATGAGGATATGTTGGAATGCATATGGTAAAGATAGAGCATGCATATGATGTGTGTGTGTGTGTGTGTGTGTGTGTATACTTACTATAGTTCATCATTGGATGTAAAATATGGTGAGTGATGATCTGACCCTGGCAGTAAGATCCTTGGGAAGAGGATCTGGAAGTCTGATATACCCATGTGCATGTATGACATGGAAAGGGTGCAAGCAATGATCTTGCATGATGTATGGTTGGACTAGGTATGTATAGTCTTGAGTGCATGGATTTAATGCATTGTGAAACTTCTTGATATGAAGCCTGATAATAATAACAACTTGGTATGAATGATTTTAAATGTGCAATTAATGCACATGTATGAGGTAAGAATATATGTATACTAAAGGCACAATATGGTTGCCTTGAAGAGTGATATGTAAGGAAAGAATTACACTTGCCAATATTAAGTGAATACCATGGATGCATGGTTGACTCCATTCTAAAGAGTCATGAAAGTTATGTTTTGAATGATAACTTAAGGGGATTGTGCCCCATTCCCTCAGGAAAGGACAATATAATAGATGAAAGAGTAAACGAGCAAGGATACTATGTTGTCATAACAAGAGGCAAATGATTATGCCTTTGAGGATCACATGAGAATGATTGTGAACAATCATGAGTTGACTAATTTTAAAGCAGAGATGTATGTGGGATGTGAAATATACCTATGGAAACTACACACAAGCTTATGATTATGTATATGGTTAAGTACATCATGGATGTAAGTTAAAAAAAATAGAATATGTGTCAATGCATAATTTGGATGCATGAGAAACATTCATGTTTATATTCCTTATGGAATATTTGGTAAACAACTGAAGCTAACTCAAGGTCAAGGCCAACACATATAGTGATGGATATGCAATATGGAATTTGCATGCTGAAGGAGTTCCCTATGGAGGAATTGTGTGAAGAATCTTTGAGAAGAATAGAGTCACCACCTTAATGACTATTAAGAATTGAGCAGTGGGTTGCAAGAACATGTATATATATATATATATAAGAATCATGGATTACATTTTAAAACATCATGCATGAATGGAAGACTATCAAATGAATGTTGACCATCTTGATAACTAAATGGTAGTGTGCAGGTTCATGATTCATTATGAACACAAAGTTTGTTATTAAAGCATGTTGTTGTATTAAAAAAGGTTAAGGTGAAGCATAACCAAGGATTCTCAAGGAATAGAGTAGCTGTGGGAACAATTATAGTTGGACTATTAGAATGTGCTCATTTTACCATAGAAAATATCAATATTGTCACCCAACCATATGCCGAAGCCACCCTCCGAGAACCTTAACCTTGACAAAGAATCATTCCGGAAGAAAACCATAGGCTAGATAGGCAAAAAAAGGGTAGCGCACATTTTTCCAAGGATAGCACACCAAACAAGAGTTGATCAGATAGTCCAAACCATAACCAAGAGATAGTCCAAGCCAAAACAAAAAATTCTAGCTACAATGGCTGCAATGGCAGGTCTCCTCCAAAATTGCACACAAAACTGCCCAACTACACTGTGCACAAGTGTGCTCTACAATTATGAGAATGCCTGCCAGAATGAAGATTGGCCTCCTGTATTTATACTAAATCTAGTAGACTGTCGGGGAAAACTTCTCATTCTAGGTATTAATTCTTTAGTTTATATTATTTCCTTTAGCCGAATTCTTCTCTTAGAGACTAACAACCTAATAAAATTCATTCCCTTGAGCCGACTTGTCTTATAGGGTTATTAACCAATCAATTAGGGTTTCTTCTTGCTTCCTAGAATATCCTATTCTCGTTAGGTTTACATGTGGAGGTAAATACCTCCTGCAGCTACCATAATATCAACACTCCCTCCTAGCTAGGGAGGTATTGAAGGTAATGGTCTTGAGCATAAACATACCATTTACCCGATAGCATCAACATAGTCGTATAGACTATCTTATGATTAGTTCATGAGCACCATCATCACTATCAATCGCATCAACTGCATCATCTCTTGAAACCATACTCCATATGAGTAATTAGACATGGTGTTTGATAAGTCACTCACTCTATAGAGTGACAAAAGAACCATTGTTCTAATCTGGACATATGTCTTAGAAGAATAAATGTCCTGGACCATTTTTCATATGGGAAATATCTGTCCATTGATCATCCATCTAGTTGATAATCATTTCCAACATTGTTGATAGTCTTCAAGGAAATCAGAACAATATCATGCAATAGAACACAACTGTGTCTATCCATAGTAGTACACAACTACAATCTAGTGGTGCACCACCACACCAAGTAGCACACAGATACTTGATCTATGACATATAATCACAATTATTGGAACACATCCAACACAATAGCATACATATACTATCTAGAAACATACAATCTCCATAAAAATCATCTAATATCAACCTGCGCAAAAATCATTGTTATGATATAAAATAAATCATCTGGTCCATTCTTCCACTCACATCTGTGAGATTTTGGAAGAGCATCTACCCTCAGAAGGTAAAACATCAATGATGAGCTATCTGGACTATTCTTCTCAAGAAAGGAAGAATAATTGTCCTGATTTATGAGCCTAGACTATTCCCCACCCTGGGCCATTCCTTCGACACTAAAAAAAGTGCAACCTGGAGAGAATGAGTCTACCCTAGGGAATGCTTTTCCCTGATTGTTGAACCTGTACCATTCACCTATCTGGGCCATTCCTCCAGAACTAAACAAAGTGAAACCTGGAGAGAATGAATCTGCCCTAGGGAATGACTATCTGGACAATTTCCAAAGGAAATAATTGTCTTGCACCAACCTCCAAAATGGACCATTCTTTGAAACTTCTCACAACTGTGAGCTTCGAAAGAATGATTGTCCGACGAGGAAGACTAGTCTTCTTGAGTAACCGTCAATAAGAGAGATTGTCTTGGACCATTCCCCATGTTAACCACAATGGGAAATCATTG
>JASDQU010436728.1:25746-38988 GCA_032191745.1 Picea mariana
TCAAGTATTTTCTGGAACAACACATTTCCTCCCCATAGCACCAAAAATGGGTGACTAAGATATTTTGATATGATTATGAGATCATTTACAAGAAAGGCAAAGACAATGTGGTGGATGATGCACTTTCTTAAAAATATGAAGATGAAGGATCCACTTTTTCTCTCTCCTTCATTGTACCAGATTGGCTCCAAGCCGTTTGCAAGGAATGGATACATGATCCCAAACGTTCGCATGTGATACAACATTTGCAGTCCAATTCTCCATTTTCCCCAGGGTACTCATGGCTCCATGATGAGATTCGATACAAAGGTTGTTTGTATTTAAGTAAATACTCAAAACTTAAATCCACGATGCTTTCTGAGCTTCATGCTACACCCACAGTCAGGCACTTCGGGTTTACCAAAACCTATGACAGGGTCAAACGTTCTTTTTTCTGGGATGGTATGAAACAAGAAGTTCATAATTTTGTGGTGGAATGTGATGTGTGTCAACGCAACAAGGGAGAAATAGTCAAATCTCCGGGCACATTGCAACCACTTCTGATTCCACCTGTTATTTGGAGGGATATCTCTATGTATTTTACTACAGGATTACCTAAATCAGGTAATAAATTAGTCATCATGGTGGTAGTTGATCACCTTTCCAAGTATGTTCATTTATGTGCTCTTCAACACATCCACAGTGGCTCAACTTTTCATGGATTAGGTCTTCAAGATTCATGGCATGTCGCATTCTATTGTTTCTGATCGCGACCCAACTTTCACCATCAATTTTTGGCAAGAACTATTTAAGTTGAAAGGCACCCAATTGCATCTTAGCACAACTTATCATCCCCAAATGGATGGTTAAACTGAAGTTGTCAACAAGTGTTTGGAAACATATCTGAGGTGTTTTTCATCAGAAAAGAAAAATCAGTGGGTTCAATGGTTACCCCTAGCTGAATGGTGGTACAATACTTCATACCATACAACTACATGCATGACTCCTTTTGAAGCGGTCTATGGACAAAATCCACCTTTAGTTCTCTCATATTTACCAGGTGTCTCGAAGGTCCAGGCAGTTGACCAAACTCTTACAGTTCGAGAGGCTATTCTCTGTACCTTCAAAAAGAATTTGGTCATGGATCAGAATCGCATGAAGCAACAAGCGGATCAAGGTCACTCTAAACGTCAATTTGTAGAAGGGGATCAAGTGTTTCTTCGACTGCAACCTTACAAGAAAAATTCCCTCAAGGTTGACCATTGTCAGAAGATAGCACCCAAATTTTATGGTCCTTATACAGTTCTCAAGTGTGTGGGACAGGTGGCCTATCAGTTAGGTTTTCCCAATCATTCTAAGCTACATCATGCTTTTCATGTTTCATGCTTGAAGAAGGTGATTGGAACTAAGTGCCAAACTCAAACCAATCTTCCCGAGATGGACGAAGAAGGATCCATTTGACTACAACCACAAGCCATTTTGGACCAGCATGAGTGTCTCCTGCGTCAGCGAACCATCAAGTAAGTGTTAGTCCAGTGGAAAGATACAACACCAACAGATGCCACATGGAAACCAACTACCATTCTGCAACAACTTCCACATCTCAAGCCTTGAGGATAAGGTTGTTTTTAAGGGGGAGGACATGTTAGGGACATAACCCCTTACGTAGGTAGAATAATGTATTTCAATGTAATAAAGGTAAATATTAATAAGGCCTTTCAATAAGGTAGAATAAATCGAATGTAAGAAGACCTAATAGAAGCTTCCACTTCTAGAAGGATCTTCCTCTAGATGGTTCTCTTGATAGACATATTTAGTATAAATAGGAGTTGAGGGTATTAGAACCCTAGCTTGGATATTATGCTCGACTAGAGGTTTCCCCCTCGAAGAGGCCCGCGAACATTGCTCTCAGTAATCAAAGTGCTCTTTCTGGTGTTATTCTATTATGATTTCAGTATTATTGTGGTGTTATTCTAGTTATATTGTTGTTCATCTACCATTTATAGCATTTTATTTCTGTTCTGCATACTTTTTATATCTGGAATATTACAAAGGGGGAGGTAAATCAATTAATCTAGGAACCAAGAAGTTTGGGGAAAGCCCCAAAGAACCGTTAAAATGATGGGAATGTGAAGAATCTCACTTAAGAAGGAACTGCCCACATTTAACTTTTGCAAGAAGAACCATGGTTCAGAACCTGCAAGAGGCCTCTACAGTGGCAGATGTGGGCAGAAGCTTACAAAGAATCAATTCAGTTGTAGATGACCGACAAGCTGATCACCAGTCCATTGTAGTGGAAGTTGAAGGTAAAGTTAATAATAATCGTATTTCTATTTTAATTGATCCAGGATCTAATTTGAGTTATGTTACTCCTGGAGTAGTGGATTCAAACCATCTGAAGAAAGTAAAGCATACAAAATCTTGGCTGTGCAACTAGCAACAAGAACAAAAAGAAAAGTAACAGATTTCGTTTCTGATTGTGAACTCAGTTTAGATGGTCACAACTCAAAGCTAAATCTGAATATTCTACTGTTAGGGTCTTACAATATAATTATTGGTATGGACTGGTTAGAGAGGCATAAATAAATTTTGTATTGTTATGAAAAATCACTCGCTTACATGGATGAAAACAACACTGTTAGGACAGTACAATGCATACGAAAACCAGTCTCAGTTAGGCAAATTTCAACAATGTAGTTTAAAAAGTGCATGAGTAAAGGTTGTCAGATTTATGCTATCCAAGTGACAAATCTGTTGGAAAAAGAAAATAAACCTAGCCTATAATATTTTGTCTTCTTTCATGAATTTAGAGATTTGTTTGTAGAAAAATACCTGAACTACTCCCAAGAAGAGAGATAGACTTATCTATCGATCTACTGCCTGGTTCAACCCCTATATCTAAGGCACCCTACATAATGAGTTTACCCGAATTAACAAGAGTTAAAAATTCAACTACAAGAACTGTTGGACAAGGAATAAATCAAACCAAGCGTCTCACCATGGGGAGCACCGGCCCTTTTTGTTAAAAATAAAGACAAAACTCTAAGATTATGCATTTCTTATATACAACTAAAAAAAATGACTATTAAGAACAAATACCCCCTACCCAGAATCAATGATCTGTTTGATCAAGTGGGAGGGGCAAAGATTTTTCCTAAGTTGGATTTAAGATATGGTTATGACTAGGTTAGAATAAATGATGAAGACATAAGTAAAACAACGTTTAGGATGAGATATGGACATTATGAATTTGTTGTTATACCGTTTGGTCTCACTAACGCACCAACAACATTTATGTGTTTAATGAATATCATTTTCAGTCAGTATTTGGATAAGTTTGTTTTGGTATTTATTGATGATATCCTAGTGTATTTGAAAACATAAGAAGAACACAAAGAACATCTAAGGATAGTATTGAAAACTTTAAGAAAACACAAACTGTATGCAAAATTTGACAAATGTGACTTTTACCAAAAGAAAATACAGTACCTAGGACATGTAATATTTGAAGAGGGTATTGTAGTAGACCCAGAGAATATAAGAGCCATCATGGAATGGCCTATCCCTAAGGATGTAGTGGATATTTGGTCATTCATGGGAATCACCGGTTTAATTGGTCACAAGTACCCGGTGAATTACATGTATTTAAAAGTCAAAGAAAAAAGAAGTTCATTAAAGGTAGGAAACTGTGCAAAGTTGGTGCCCAGGTTTTCTAGCCTCTTCGATATCTTATCTTGAATTGGACCCGTGGCATATCAACTTGCACTTCCCGCAAATTTGAAAGTTCATAATGTATTTCATGGTTCTTTGTTAAACAAATATGTTCATGATCCTACTCACATGATCGATTGGAACATGGTGCAGGTGGAACCAGAAGGCGAGTTCCAAGCAGAACCTCTGTGCATTCTGGACAGGAGAGAAACAATACTTCAGAATAGAGTTGTCGCCCAGGTAAAAGTGCAATGGAAGCACTTTAGTCTTCAGGAGACCACTTGGGAATTGGAGGAATATTTTCAGAAATATTATCCAACTCTGTTCCAAGAAAGGAATGAACACTAAGGACAGTGTTGCACTAAAGGGGGAGAGGATGTAATATCCCAAAAAATGTTTAATTATTAAAGTCAACATGCACTTAGGAATTTATCTCTGTTTTTGGCAAATTCAAAATTGGAAAATTATTGTCATTTATGGAAATTCTAAATTTGGAATTTGATTAATTTTAATTAATAATTGTGTCTGTTGGAAAAATATTTGATTTTCCCAACCAACTCTTTGACTATGACACTTGTGAGAGACAAATATTTTTACATTAGCTGTTGAAGGAAAAATGGAACATCCAGGTTGAAATCAGTTGACCATGACTCCATGAGTGGGGAACATGCTTGAAATACCTGAGGGAAATTTTTTACAAGTGGGAAATGAGGAATTTGGCCATTGGTAGCCCCTGAAAATCAAGGATTTGTAAAGCTGCGAAAATTCCCAAGGGGGGGAAAAGACCTAGGCACTAAATGATTTTTCATATACAACACATGGGAGGAGGTAGGACGCTTCTTAATATGTTGGGGAAAGGATATCACTTACTTCTATGAGCATTGTTTCTGAGTGTAAGGAAAGGGGAATTTCTTATCTGAAAGTGGACTATAGAAAAAGAGGAACATTGGATTTCTCCCTCATGGATTCATGGTCATGCTAGGGGATGAATAGAGCAAGTAGATTGGTTGTTTTATTCTATGGTTGGGTGGAACTTGGTTGTTCCATTTTTTGTCCTAGCACTTTGTTCAGATATGTACCTCTACTTATTGTTTTGTTGAATTGTTTTATTGATTAATAGCTGGTAAAATAAAATGAATTGTAGGATCAGCCTGTACAGTTTGATTTTATTATTTTATTAAAGTAAGTAAGCTACCATGTATGGAAAGGAATGAAGCCAGACATAGTCAACTATATGGAAAGATGTCGAGAATTTCGGCAGGTGAAGGATGAACATAGACATCTAGCAGGATTACTACAACAAAACTATTCCTAAATAGAAATGGGAGGGCAATTTGATGGATTTCATTGTTGGATTTCCACTGACAACGAGGAGACATGACTCAATTTTTGTGGTAGTCGACACTCTGACGAAGAGTGCTCATTTATTCTTGTGAATACGATGTATCAAGCACGAGACATAGCAAGAGTTTAATTAGAAAGATTGTGAGGGCATGGCGTGCCTAAGAGGATTACGTCCGATCAAGGATCGTTGTTTACTGGACGATTTTGGACTAGTTTCGAAGAGACATTGGGAACCCAACTTAACTTTAGTACTGCGTATCACTTGGATACATACAGGTAGACGAATGAACAAACTAATTCTTGGAGGACATGTTGGGCATGTACGTGATGGACCAACCGAATCATTGGAAAGAATTCTTGCCACTAGTATAATTCACACATAACAACAGTTATCAAAGAACTATTAAGATGGAGCCTTTTGAGTTCCTTTACGGATGACCATTTCGGATGCCTTTTGGTTGGATCGACTTGAGTATAGGGTCTTGGTGGGACCGGAAGTGATCCAAGAAATGGAATATTAAATGCAACTATAAGGAAAAGGATCAAGGAAGTGCAAGATGGACAGAAGAGTTATTTAAATGCGCGACGTGTCGACTGTAGTTATGATGTGTCGATCGAGTGCTATTGTGGGTGAAACCACATAAGAGTTCAATCAAGTTTGGATAGGGTGATAAACTATCTCCTAGGTTCATGGGATCCTGCAAGATTGTGGGAAAGTGAGGCCCGTGGCCTTTTGACTAGCCTTGCCTGATTCTTTGAGGTGTATGCATGATTTTTTTCATGTATCTATTTGAGACATTATAAGCGACCCTACACGTGTTTTGACTTGAGTACCTTCCAGGTATCGGATGAGGGTGCACTCACAAATGAGATGTTCTGCATCCTGGATCAACGCATTAGACAACTATGACGTCGAACAGTAGATCAAGTCAAGGTCCATTGAGACAAATTTAGTTTGCACTCAGCGACCTGGGAGGACGCATATGATATGTGGAAACAGTTTCCTTTTTGTTTGATAGATAAAATTTGATACTGTGATACACATTATTTCGGCACTTATATACTGTGAAACTTCGGGATGAAGTTTAGACCAAGAGGGGGTGTATGTAATATCCCGCTCTTGTGCACACTGAGAAAGCTTATTCTATGAGAACACGTGCTTGCAAATGATTCGGATTATTATACTATTGGTCGTTTGATTATGATTATGAGGCATTATGGATATGATGATATGCTATTTTGTGTATTTACATAGACAAGTGCTATTGACTGGGTTCTCCTATGTGTGTAGGACCTTGGAACTTGAGGATGCAGAGGCATCGATGAAACCCCTTGGACTCTGGATCGAGTTAGGGACTAAATTATTGGGGTTTGATTGTTGTAGATATGACATATGTACATCTAATTATATGTTATGATGATTTATTATTACTGCTGACATGATTGTTGGTGATACAGGCTGATGATAACTTGACGACCAGACTCACATGTGGAGTAGAGGGGTCACGCACGAAAACCAGAGACTTTGAGGGAGAGGTGTGGACAACAACCCTACCACAGCCTACTAGTAGTTCTGTCATTGCTTGAACTGTAGGTTAATGATTACCTAGTTTGAGAGGACCCACGATGCCATGAGGGCAGACTGCGACAGTCACTCACGATGATTCTAAGGGGTGCGCAATAAGGCAGGGGAATTATTCCTTAGAGGCCCTTAGTCTCCCACAAGATCACCTGACATAGTATTGACTCTAGGGGTTTTTGATATCTACCAAGTCAGTAAAGAGGTGAGTGACACCCTTGGAGCACGTAGTGTGTCCTGAAGGGAACGTCAGGAAATGAAAACAGAAAGAGGCGGGTGGCACCCTTGGAGCACGTAGTGCGTCCTAAAGGGTACCTCGCACAATGAGAACGGAAGGAGGCGGGTTGCACCCTTGGAGCACCTAGTGCATCCTGAAGGGCATGTCACGTTTTTAAATAATAAGTGAATAAACCTAGACGGCCTTAGAACGAATGATGTGTCAAGTAAGATTTAAAAACAATTGCCCTAATAAAAATGTCTCCCAACCTAGGAAATTAAAATCTACGTCTAAGTGATACTTGTGGTAATAATAATAATAATCATAATCATAATTAAACATGTGATGAGAAGGGGGTAAAAAATTCAATTGATTTATTAAAATCAAATTACTTTGGGGGATTAAATTTTAAAAAAAGGGAAATGATTGTTTTTCTACTTATGCTAATTAAATTTTTTTAATTAAAAAAAGAAAGTGGTGGTTTTTCTACACTTGCTAATTTGAGTTTTAGATAAAAAGGGGAAAAGGGGAAACACAAAGAAAAAGGGAAACCAAAGGAAAAATTTGAATGACTAACTTAGTAAGGAATCTTTCCCTTAAGAACTTTCTAATTATGACCTCAACTAGGAATTTAGTAAGGGTGTAAGTCATTTAAAACGTGTAAGGGAATATGGGGACACCAAGGAGCAATTTTAGGAATTCTTTTAGGTGGGTGAGGGAAATAAGAATAATTAAATAATTAATGAAATTATTTTTTGTCACAACTAGGGGGATGGGTGACATGTGTATGAGGGAGGTTTTTTCTAAATTAAATTAATGAAAAATAAATTAAAATGGGAATTTGGGAAAGAAATCACTTAGAAACTCTATAAAAAGGATGGAGGAGGAGGACCATGGATATGATATTTTATGTGTAACGTTACACTGTGGAATTTTTGTCTTGATTGAATTATCTTGTGGGAGTTGGGATACCTAGCTAGGGTAATGAGTGGTAGCTCGACCTTGCGAGGCGAGCTGGGAGCTGGTTGTTCTCTAGTATAGGGTGCGTGGCCCCTTTGCGGCTTAGGGGGGCTCAGGGGAAAGAAGAGTACCCCTAGCGTTGGCTAGGAGGTACTGGTGAAGTCACATCAGTCGGCAAGCGAGATCTGGATGGAGCATGCGTGGGACAATGACTCAGAGCTATCACCTTGGGCTACGGTACACATGCATTTATTTGAATGGTAGATTGTTATTTTTCTTGCACTTTCATTACTGTACTTCTATTATGTAAAGAGATGTGTTTACTCAACGTTTGTAATAAAGAACTCAAGTCATCATAGCTTTATGCTCGCAGGTTTTGAATTGATTTCCTTGGCAATGCGATCCCCGATTGCTATGACTATTTTTTTTTTTTTAATGACTATTATGATTAGATTGCGCTTATCTTCCGCCCTTATCCCTAGGTCATCAATCCATGCCTGAGCAGTCAGCCAGGAGACGAATCGATGATCGTCACTTCGTTGTATAGCAACCTATAGATTCTAATGCCCTTATTTTCTGTGCATGGATGATGAGAAAAGGATAATTTAGCCCAGTTGTTTACCCCTTTCTTATCTCTGAGTTACTTTGGGCTCTGCATTTTATAACACCTCTGTGTTTTGATATCTACCTTTGCAAGGTTCTCTGCATGTTATATCATCTCTCTGTTCTAAATGATCTTGACGTTGAACACTGTGTTTCGTTAATCTCTGTGTTTTCACCCATGTTTACCCAGCATTCAACCCAATCTTCTTAGCATCTTACACACAACGAATGGTATTTATAATTTCTCAACAAATCCATCATTTACTCTATGATTTGGATACATAAACACTACGAAATCTATGGCTCCTTGCAAGAATTCAACCACGATTTTTTCCTCTGCAATTATTACATTTCGATGGCGAAATGGCTCTGCATCTTTATTCCATCTGGCCTATGATTTTACTCTACAAATCATTATATTTTGATGGAAAGTTACTCTACGTTTCAATACATTCAACTATGGATTTTTCCCTCTACGATTTATTACCTTTGAAGGTGAATTTACCATGCGTTTTTGTTTGGCCAAACACAATGCTCTGTACACCCATTCAATTTTCTTGACAACGTTTTAGACTTCCCCAACCACACGACCCAATTGACAATGGATTGATGCTATCAATGGTTGTGATTATTATCTAATTTGGTTGATACCCGACTGTGTATTATCCGACTGCTTTTTCTTACTTGATTTCTTGCATGTCTATTGTGCAAAGGGTAGCGTTTTCTGTGTGTGGGTGGTGATTCTTCTATGTAAGAGGGGGGGGGGTGTGTTTACTGTGTGTTGGGCAGTGATTCTCCCTTCTTAGCATTTAGTCCCCCTGCTATTTCATCTCTTTTGTGCCAGTTGTACCATTTATGCACTGTTCCTGTGATATAGATATTTGACTACGTTTTATGACTTCGACAACGTCCTAGTATGGAGGTCAGCGATTTTACATCTCCCCTGGTAGAGAATTCATTATGCACAGAGATATGCTGTGAATTTATTAAATAAATTGAAGGACAACATGATTATCTAATGAAATAATGAACAACAATCACTTGGCATTTGTAATAGACAACGTGTTTAGAGAGAGGTATTGGTTGTTGAGCATAGGTTCTTGACCATGAATTTATTAATAAATGTGGGTGTGATTACAATAGATATATATTAAATGTGTGTAAGTAATTTTGGTCAGTGATTTCATACCTGTAAGTAACGGCCTTATCCGCTAGCTGATAGAAAACCTTCGTACATATTTAACACAACAATCTCAAACATTTGACTGACAACAAATTTTAGACAACATTTCTAATACCCAAACAACGTTTACCTTCACAACATTTTACATCTGCTAATCACTGCGTTTTACATGTGCTTGACTGAGTTTTAGTGATGATTATTGACAACTATTTATACTCGATTCACTGCTAATTTCCTTTTTAAATATGAATCCTTTTAAATACAACGATTATAGACCAACGAAATCCAATGTCAACAACCTTTTAATACATGATTATAAGACAACATTCATAGACAATGAATTATAGTCAATTTATAGATGATAATTTACAGTCAATTTATAATGTTAATGCGCAACGAATTTATGCAATACACGACGAGTTATACTATGGAATAGGCGCTTAGTATAGATTGGATATTAACAGTTAGGACATTGTCTGCTACTGAGACAAGTGTTTTTGTATAGATGTATATCAGTTTCAATTCCGTAATTGTCCATTCCATCTGAAGTGTTGTCTTACATTTATATTGATTGCACTACTCTTTATAAGCGTCACTCTTTATTCTCTATCCAGATCATCTCCATGTGACTTTATGAAATCATTTGGTTCATTCCTTCGAACATGTTTTTGGGTTATTCTATATGGAAACAGAGTTTGTTTCCTTGATTTTATAAGGCTGGTTTAGCATGTAGCATGACTATGTTTTAGCATGTAGTAATAATAGTAAGAATAGTTTGATTCTGCTAGTATCATTAATGGTATGACCACGGTCTAGAATTGGTTGTTGTGAATGAATGACAACATCTTCTTATGATAGTTTGTTCATGATTGTTCATTGAAAGCATTTTTACAATGGTGTTTATTATTATTATGGGACAACGACATCATTGTCGGATATCGTAAGTCACAGTTATGATAACTTTTATGTTAATAATAACATTATAGTGGTTCACGCTTTCACAATTAGACATCATGCCTAAAAAATAAGGGTTTATGGTTGTTGGCGAGTCGTTTATTAGTTTGCGCAATTTAATTTGAGTAATGTCATCTTGCGTCCTGACGACTCGTTGCTTGGGTGTGTGGGTATTGTCTTCCTGCTAGTTATTCAGTCTCCTAGCATGTGGTTTTGTCTTGAGTCTTTGGTCCAGATAGGTTATATTGCGCCAGGGTTATTTTCATGCCTATCACCTGGCAACGACATGATTCTTGATGAGGGGATATTTGCGCGCACTATTAGATAAAGGCGAATGATAAATTGGCTGGAGTCACCGCTTTCCGTTGTGGGCGTTGTTTGTTGTAGTTGTTGTTGGTGCTTGGTTTGTAATGCCTTCATGCATTTGGTTTTGCGTGCCATAGAGGTTTCTAGTTACTGGTCGTTGAGGCCGTGGTGTCGGGATTGTGGATGTTGTCCTTTAGCTTGTAGGCGATGTCGTGTTTGTGTCGGGTGGGTAGTTGTTCCTATCTGTCTTGATTTTCACATGTTTCACCTAGTTGCTCGATGTGCTAGTGTGTTGAGTCATTGTTGTCATCGTTTCCTTCCTGCCTAAAAACAAAACAAAAATTGCAATTTTTGCTTCGCTGGTAGTCGTAACGATTGGGGTCGTTACACATATAGTGATAAGGAATTAATTCTTTGTGGAGGGTACTTTGCCTTTGTATTGTCGACGAATTGGGATGTAGCTAGCACTTAGAGTATGCATATTGATCTTATAATTACCTGCCTAGGGACTACGAGGAGTGGGAAGTAGAATAAACCATAACAAGCAAATTGTTTTTATCAAAGTAGTAGTTTAAATTTAAATTTAAATTTTTATAATTTAGTTTTTTTTTAATATTAAAAGAATTCTTGAAATGGTAGATATTAGTTTTTGATATTGTATAATCCAACTTATAATAGAAATTTTTCAAGATGGTCAGTCCATTTATGTATTAAAAATCTTATGATATTGCAAAAAAAAACTTATAAATAAAAAATTTAAATTTATCCTCAAAAATAAATCCTTCAAAACATCCAAAACAATAGGATTTCATTTATCATTGTATATTCATACTCACATTACATTGCATATTCATAATTGTAATGTATCTCACCATACCTACCGAGCCCACACGCTCCTTTGGCAGATTCAATGATGAAACAAATGAAGAAGCACAAGGAGGAAGCAATAGGTTGGGAAAACGAAGACATTTGGGTGTGAGCAAGAGCACCTTGGGTGCACCATGGTGACGTGCAACACCAAGGGGACTTGGGTTGCATTTTGGAAAGGGAGCGACAACTTGGGATCATTCTCAAGGAGTGGACCTGTATTCCCTCGACAACATGGGTGCATTGGAGAGGTTAGACAACCTCGTCGACACACCCATAAGGAGTCACTATGATCGGTACAAGAAGGAACACAAGGAAAAGGGGTGCACACGCCCAAGGATGGGGCATTTCAATCCAAGAGACAAAACATTGATGGGTGCACCGAGTCCACATAGGAGGTGCAACGATTCGTTTCAATGTGGGTTTGCAAAGGGATGCAACTCACCCAAGAGACATTATTTTTAGCACAAGTGATTCTTGGAATCCATATAAAAGAAAGGGCGCACAATCAAAGGAGGGATAGAAGCATTATTGACCAAGAGGTTTGGAGAACAAGTTCGAGGAAAGTTTGAGGCAATGAACTAAGGAAAAGTTTCCAAGATGGAGGACAAGTATCCAAGAGTGATATGCTTTGGTAGGTTTTGGGAAACTCTAGAAATGCAGGATTGTTGGAGGCATGTGTAAGGAAAAACCAAAATCTGTGTTAGGTTGGTGAAAGTCTATCGTGACAAAGGGACAACAAGTGTGAGTTTGTGGATGCATATGAGGTGCACCAAAGGAGGATGAAAATACAGTTGCAACATAAACTCTTGGTGTGCCAAATCTATTTATGAGTGAGTTGGTGAGGTGAGGTGAGTCATGAGACTTTACTGAATTTGTAAACCGAGCTAGTAGTGCTTAGATTGGAAGTGTTTCGCAATAAAAAAGACTTTGTCGGGTGTTAGGCATGGTTTGTGCTGCCCACACTATTTATGTGTTTGTATTTGTTTGTTGTGCAATTGTTCTCTTGGATTCTCATGTTGATGGAATGTATTCTTATATAAGACTAAGTGTTAAATTGTGTTAACAATTGTCTAAGTATACCCTTGATTTTCATTAGAATATGAGTTTGACTCGCTCGTAGCCTAGAATGGAGTATGGGTATGCTCTAGGTTAAGAGGTGTAGCCCGAACGAAGTACTATTTGTGTGCCAAGCAACCAAGTAAGAATTTTCGCGGTGTCACACACTCTCAGGAGGTGAACGATCACAAATATTTATAAACATATATTGTATTTAAAATGTTAGATAATTATTTATTTAACATACACTCACAAACATATAATTAATTATAAACTAATATTTAGAAATATAAATATAAATATAAAAAATATAAATCGAGAGTATTTATGTATATATAATATTAATTTAATTTTTATAATTAATTATTTAACATTATAAATATATTATATGCATATTTATTTTCTATTATCAATAATCAACCGTAATATAGAATATCAAAATTATCTATGTTTTTTAACCAGTGTAAAGAAAAAAAAAAG